>CAIGQZ010035027.1:10030961-10045729 GCA_903798205.1 Danio tinwini
AGTTTTTTTCTCCCCTTTTAAACTTAGTGAAATTTATTTATAAACTAATTTCGAGAAGATCACCTGCTTATGATTGACCACAGCTGGTCCCGCATTAGCTATCATATGATAGACCCTTTTCACATTATCGGGTTTCTCAGTAGTGGAAGTCGTTATAGTTGAGTATAGTATTCACTTAAAGCACAGTGAATGGGAGAATGCAACAAATAATTTTACATTAAACGCGTCATAACAGGCTTATGAAAATCAGATGAATGCAAATGCACATAAATAACCAGATTTTCTTACCTTAGTCATCTTCGCCTCGAAGAAAAGGTCAATTGAAGATGTTAATGACTTTTGATATGGTGTATGTTATTGTGTCTATTTTTTTTACAATGTTTATATTGATTATTTTATATTTATTTATTTTTTCTCTTTGTTGTATGTATATTTTATATTTGCAGTATTTGTGTTACGGAAGTGTTCAGTATGAAAAGGGAGAAGTCTTTTATTTTGAATCGATTACCAATACGGATATAAACGGATACATAGAGAAAGATTGCACATGATCACGGCGTCCCAGCTGTGCGGTCTGCTACGGCCTAAAGGTTTAGCTTCTGGTTTGATTGGAGAACAAGGTACTGACACTTCATGTTTAATTTGTTTGTATTGAGTTTGTTTTATATGTTGAATTTAAATGATGCCTGTTTGTTTGTTTGTTTGTTTGTTTGTTTGTTTGTTTGTTTGTATACGGCTTTTGTTTACATTTGGTTTAATTTTTTCTTTGTATACAAAGCTCTTATGGTGTTGGTGTTTGGTGTCTGTGTTGATGTTCGGCGACGGTGGAGTACATGTTGCATTCAGAATAAATCATGGGGAAACATCAGTGAAAGAGTCAATCCTTTATTGAACCAGGGAGCAACAGAAGATACTTTGAAGAATGTTGGTAACCAGAAGGCAATGGCTACCATTTGCCAGCAGTCTTCAAAAGACTTATGTTTACATTAAGCAAAAATGAAAAAAAAAAATCTTAAGTGTGAGTAAATGGAGGGTAGATTTTTGTTTTGGTGTGAACTATCTTTTTAGTAACCAAATAAACAGGTAAATGAATAAAACTAAAATTAATTAACAGACATTACCTTTGACTCTGTGCTTAAAGAATCATGCATAATGAAGGACATCAGACCACCAGCAGCTCAGGCTCTGAACACCTTATCTCCTTTCACGTTTGCTAATCTACATCCAATTCCCCTGCCATTTGACCCCTGATCTGTATGTGTACTTTGGACTCTCGCGTCTTGCAGTATATTATTGCCATTTCAATTGCAAACAGTGAAGCTTCTGTTTAATCTCCTCACCCTTTCCTTTCACAGTATTGTATTTCCATTAATATGGATGGCATTTTTTTGTAGCCCATGTCATTAATGTGTCAGTAGTGTGTGTAAATCACATAGTCATAAAATACAGTTCTCTGATAAGCACTGGACGTGACAGCATGTTTGATTAAAAAGCATATGAAAGAAAAATGTTTAAAACACAAAGAGACACCTGGTTGTGGTTGTAAAACTGTGTCATGTTTATAGCTTCTTTTATGTGATTAGGTGGGAATATTGCTTTAATTAAACTTGCCAGTAATTATTATTTGATTTGTGTCTGAATTAACTTGTGACTGATTACGTTATTGTAGTTGCATTTTTTTAAATCGTGCTTACTATATAGTTAGATTTATGTATTTATTTATTTTTTGTTAATTGAATGGAAGGCCATATCAGCCACAGTAAAAAAAACAATTTAATTCAGTTTATATCACAGTTAAACTTTTGACGAAACAAAATCAATAGCAATTTTGGCTTTCCTCAAAATGATAATTTTATATATTGTGTTGGAATAATTAATTAATTCCATGAGTGTTCAATAAAAAAGGTCAGGAGAGTTTTTTTTTCTTTAATGTCAAAGATCTTAGTAATTTATTGGATACAAATAAATAATTCAATTCACAGAATTCTGGTATTCTGAATGTAATGCAAAAGTTACATTCAAGAGGTGCGCAACAACTTTTATTTCCTGACTTCAACTTTTATAGGCAGTTGATATTAACAGGTGAAGTTTAGTGAAATTTGTCACTTGTCAATCATTCTCCAGTCCTCCATTGGCCGCACCCATACATACATCCTCTTTTTCTACGAATGTTCTGCACAACATTAAAAGCATAAGACTTCTCAACTGCACATATTCTGTGTTCAGTTTCAACACATCTCTGCTGACAGGAAGTTTAGCTGCAGAGCTCAAGTTAATTTTAAACAATCAGGCCTTCGCATTTCTATCAGCTTCATCTACTTCTGCAAAAATGCTTCATTAGTATGCAAAGCATATCGCATTCAACAGAAGAATTTCAGTTAATATATCACCTTTAAGCAATACAAATACAATTGTTTAATGAAATTTTTTTTATAAAAATATCTTTAAAAACATTACTTTTTCCCAACACTTGAAATCCTGAGAAAAAAATGAAGCAATTGCAAAGAAGTCACAATAATTTTATGTAGATGCCTGACATTTTGTTTTGTGAAAGTTGTTTCTTTCCATCAGAATGTTACTTGCGATTATTTATCTCAGAATTCTGACCTTTTTTTATTGTAATTCTGAGATGATCTCTTAACCAATGTCATTAATAATGTGTCAGTAGTGTGTGTAAATTTCGCAGTTGTAAAACACAAAACTCTGATAAACATTAGACGAGACATCTGTTTACTTAGAAAAAAGATCTTAAACACAATAAGGAACGTTGTAGTTGTAAAGCTGTGTGTAATATTTATAGCTGCTTTTGTGTGACTGGATGGGGATATTGCTTCAATAAACCTGCTTGTAATTATTGTTTCATTTAAGTTTGAATGAACTCGTGGCTAATTAAGCTCCCTTTACTTACATGGAGGTCAACTGATTGCCTTCATGATTTGGTCTTAACGTGTGGCGTTAATTAGTTTGTAATTTGCTGAATTTGCTGGCCAGCTTTATTATGAGATTGTCCTTTTCTTAAAATCAAGGTCTTGTGGTTGAGATTAATTTCAACTGGTAAAAATGTGTTATAATATGAGGTTGTTTTTATAAGCAACGTGGATAAAATCACTTGAGATGGCATTCTGAATCTCTTATATTCTGTAAGAACTAATATGTATTAAATAATATGTGTGTATTCAGTGGTTTTATTCACCCTTTGCTGTAAATTGAGGATAGGCTTTTGAGTTTGCAGTGTTAAATCCATGGACGATTCCCACATTGAGTCATTTCTTGTTCCAGCCCATTTACCATGATAATGTTTTTCACATTGGAATGGAAAAAAAGCTGCTCCGACTGAAGCCTACTGGGGTCCTCAAGAAATAAACATGCTTGGACAGACACAGAGGGAGAAAATCCCTCAAACGGCTCCAGGGATCCTCAAGGTGGAAATGTGGCTCCATATGAGAAAACAAGGTCAAATTCCAATGTTGAATTTCTGCCTCAAGTTCATCTCTGCTGTGCATCTTTCCTCTGTGTATTTTCCTTGTCCCTGATTTATCATGGGTCGCCACAGTGGAATGAACCGCCAACTTCTCTGGGATATGTTTTACGCAGCGGATGCTCTTTCAGCTGCAATATGATATATTAATTTGTCCTTCATACTTTATTGGATGTGTTGCCCACATATTAATGCAGACAACAGAATATTTAGAAGCTCTATTAATTATCATTAATAGTATTAGTAGCCTAATGATAGTGTAACCTTACATTGATCTTTAATTTTTTTTTATTGTCCACTAATGTGCCAAACATACCGAGTTAATGTTTTTTAATATATTTTAAAGTCATTTTAACATCCCCAATTGCAGTTAATTTAAGCAAAACTAAAAATAGCAAAAAGTTGCTATTGTTATTTTTCCCTTTTGATCGAGGAACATTTCTGTGGCCCAGGTTTTCAGAGTGGATTCTGAGATGAAACCTCAGAACCTACAACATACCAAGCTTTTGTGTAAAATATAATCAATTTTGCTGTTTTGTTAATCTATTTATCTTTATTGTGAGGCAAAAAATACAGAGGGCCACTTTAAAATAAGAATTCCAGAAGAGTAAAAAAATCAGCAACTGTAACAGCTTTGTAAAATCAAGGACTAATTTCTGTGCCTGAGGTCAATTGTACAGACAGACTTCTCTTCTGCCTCAGATATCAAACAGAGCTCTGGATCTAAGGCGAGTCTGTCACCATGCAGGGGTCTAGAGCATCACACCCCTCTAAACCCAGGCATGAGCAGAAAAGAGATGGTCCAATGCCTCTTCGATCCCATAGTTCAAATGTACGCTCTCAGCAGGAGGTCTGTGGAGACGTTTATGAAGTGTTTCTCCTTCCAGAAAGAATGCTTTGTTTCTCTTCAAAGACCTTGAAAGCATGATATATTTATAAGACGTGGCGGATGGAAATGAGGGCTAAACTGTGACAGGAAAAGGATTGAGGACAATGTGGGAAGTGGCATGTGCTTTTTTTCTTCCTAATGTTTTTCTTTTTTTGCTGTTGTCGGCCTCTGTGCAATGACATGTCTTCTTTTACTAATTGGAGTGCATCACTGAAGTGTGTTTCTTTACCTTTATCACCCAGCGAAAGCATTATCTGTCAAAACCTTTAGAACAGAAAATTAATGGTCTTGGTCTAGCTTTACTTTCTACTAGGCAATTCATATTTTATTTCTTGCACGCAGAGCACAAAGTACAGCACTGCTATTTTTTTGTTAACAAATCACCCTCATGATGTTTCTAACCATTAAATGAATAGTTCACCCAATAAAGAAAATTTGCTGTAACAATGTTAGAAATAATGTTCAGTTTCCTGCACAGAATAATTGTTTTGCTTCAAGATCTCAGTGTATTGTCAGGAGCCACGGGTATTCATTTTGTTTTGCCTGTACATATTTATGAACACCAGAGTTTTAGCAAAAAAAGGTCACTTTATCATGTACTTTGTGGAGAGTACACTACCTGACAAAAGTATTGTCGCCTATCCAAGTTTTAGAAACAACAAATAATAACTTGATTTCTAGTTGATCATTTATTATCAGAAGTGGCTTATATGAAAAGCAAAGGCCTCTAGATTACGCTTATTTTACCAAAATAGAATATGATCATGCCTTGATTTTAAATGATTTAATTAGGACAGTAAGGTCTGACTTTGCTTAGACAAAAGTCTTGTCACTTAACAGAATTAATGTACAGTATAGAATATAAAGTAATTGTGCAGTGGAAACAGAATTAATATTGTGTATGACTTCCATAAACTGCATCCATACAGCTCAGCAATAACTCAAATAACCTATTAATAAAGTCCTCTGGAATTGCAAAGGACTCCCAGAGTTTATCAAGATTCTTTGGATTCAGCTTCAATGCCTCCTCCATCTTACCCCAGACATGCTCAATAATGTTCATGTCTTGTGACTGGGCTGGCCAATCCTGGAGCACCTTGACCTTCTTTGCTTTCAGGAACTTTGATGTGGAGGCTGAAGTATGACAAGGAGCACTATCATGCTGAAGAATTTGCCCTCTCCTGTGGTTTGTAATGTAATGGGCAGCACAAATGGCTTGATACCTCAGGCTGTTAATGTTGCCATCCACTCTGCAGATCTCTAGCATACTAATACTGAAAGTAACAAAAAAAATTCAGCCGACTTCCTTCCCTCAGCTGTCAGCCAGTCTCTCAGCTCACCCTCAAGCTCCAGAGGGGGAGGGGGGGTCTCGCTGTGGGCCTGTTTACCAGCTATGACATCCGGAGGATGTCACCCAGCGTTGTCATCTCCGGCCTTCGAGCTGACTCCACCTTGGCCCTCTTATCCTAAGGCTCTGCGTTGGCTTACTCCTCCTTCGTCTTCTCTGTGGGCCATCAGCCCACCAGCTCCATCAGGCTTACTCGTCGCCCTTCCTACACCTCTGGACTCTACTCCTTTGGCTCATCTCTCCGTCCTGCCGACTATGTTGAGCTCCTCCCTCCCTCCAGCGTCTCCTCGGTCCTTTGTCGCTCTGGCTCCGCCATGGACTTCCGGACCCTCATCTTCACCTCGGTGTGGTGAGCTGTCTGCTCCACCTTGGCCCTCCAGGACCCCTGCGTCACCCTCGACCTACGGCTCTCCGTGGCTTCCTTGGGCTCCACCTCAATCAGCAGTGTCTCCCTCGGGCGGCCTTCTGGAGTCGGTGGTCACATCTTCACCATGGCTCCTCCCTCCCTCCCTTGACTCCGCCCTGGGCCGTCCTCCTGGCTGTGTCCTGGGTCTTCTGGCTCCTGCTCCAGCTCCCCTCCTGGTTCCTCCCTCCCGTGTCTCCTCCTTGATTTCTCATTTTCTTTGTCTACTGGCTCCTCCCTCCTAAGACTCCTCCCTGGCTCTTTCTCCTCCCAGCCCCCTGTGTCTTGTATTAGTTGTTTAGAAGGAGCAAGGATGTGCCTTCAAAGGGGGTGGGGGTAATGTCAGGAGTCTGTGTTGTTCCATGTGCTCTGTGTTTATGTCATGTGACCTCCCCATGTGCTGTGACTCCTTTGTTCTATTTTCCCGCCGTTCGTTAATGTTCAGTGTTCCAGTGTGTTCCCATGTCTCAGCCCTGTGTCCAATTAGTTCTATTACGTGCTGTGTATTTAAGTCCTGTGTTTTTTTCAGTCCAGCGTCTGGTATTGTATTGCCACACTCCCTGTCCTGTGTTTGATGTTTCTTGCTCCTGTTGTAAGTGTTAATATTGTAAATAAATACATGTTTTGATAATTCCTGCGATCCAGTGTGTCTCTTTAGAAGAGGTAAAACGTGACAATAAAGCGGTACAATGTTAAACGTTTCTATTTGGTAGTTTAGTTTTGTTCATTATTTGGCACATTTTGAATGGAATTTGTCAAGAATAGATTGAGTTTTAGATACTTTATTAATGTTTTGTAATATTGTAATTTTTTTATATACCAATATTTAAATATGAATTGTGTGAATATGACTTCAAGTGATATTGAACAAACCTGAATATTATCAGTTTTTTATAATAGCTTAGTGCAGTTACTTTGAATGTGTTTGTAGATACATAAATACATTTTGACAAAATTATCAAACGCATTGATAAACGAATAAAAAACTTTTTGGAAATAAAACAAGCCATTGTTATTGCTGAGCCAAGATGAATATAATTTGTGCAATGTAATTTGTATTAAAATGCATGCTTTTTCATAAACGTCATGGAGGATGTGAACAACTCATAGTAAAATGTACAAATTCATTTAAATCATCCACTGAAGTAAAATAGCTGCCATAAAACTGCATTGGAATTCCTGTGAACTACAGTGATCTTTAGCCCTTTGGTTAAGACCCACTGTTGCTTTAGATCATGGCTATTGACAAAGCTGGCTAATTCAAGATGAAAGACATTTGCTCTATTGAATTTCTTTTGTCATTTCAATGCAATGTTTGCATCTAAAAAATAGAGTAACTGTAAGATAAGGAAATGACATGACTGGCAGCAGTCTCGGTACAGCAGGAAAAATCGATGAATCTTTGCTGTTCAGAGTGTTGCTGTAAATGACAAGAAGCTATTTTTTGATTAGACCTCGTACACTGTTGCTGACTTTGAAGAGACATGACCCAAATATGGCATGAGGGTGATTAAATATATGATCAGAAATGACAGCTTTAAGAAGCAGCTGTAGTGTCTACGTGTACTGTCACTCGATCTCCTTCACGCTCGGCTGTCTCAACACTGTATTGATTTGGGGACTCCTCTTAAGTCATCATTATCCACGGTAAATGGCTCGGTCACTGGGTGCATCTTACAATAAAACCGTGAATAATATTTGACCTTACTTTGCCACAATTTTCTGCTGAGAAACTTTAGTACAGTTCCAGGTTACCAGTGACATCCTGCATTTATTATAATCTCAGTAATGCCAGTCCAAGCGACTCAACCCTGAAAAATGCAAAAATGCTGCTGTACAGGCATTGATTCTGCTCTCGTAGCGTGACCCAAACAGCTCCAGTCTCGTTTTGTTTGTCTCTATATTGCTTCAGAAGATGCTCTGCTGGGCGTAAAGGAGCTGTGACTGAGAAGATAAGGCAACCATTACTCGCCACGTTCCACCGAGCAACAAGGCTTTTGCATTCAGGACACGGCCGGCCATCCATCCAACCGTCCTTTTCGCCTGATGTTGTGCTGAAATAGATTCCCCTGTCTCCATCCCCCTGCACCTCAATTATCTACTGCGAGGAGGACGGTGCCGATGAAAAGAGAGAAGAGAAAAGCGGAGTTTTCATACACACTCTGCCCTGAAAGATTCAGCTGCCGCTTTGAGCTTGAATCAATCCTGGCTGCTCTCCATGTCTCTCAGACAGCATGTTCTCACGTAGGGCAGGCCTGTCAATTGCCAAGACAGCTTTGGTGAGGCTTGCATGTGCTGCCCAACTGTAGCGTGAGCAAACGATTTGAAGAGAAAAGAAGAAATAATTGATGAAACTATTGAGGTACCTCTGTATAAAACACAATGAGAGCCTGGGCTCTAAATTAGTAACGTTCTGACATACAATGACTCCGGAGAGTATTTGCTGAGGTTCAAGCCAAGGTTCTTCCTATAGCTCTGTTTCAAATTTTAATTTATAAAACTAATTATGAGAACAATTTAAATGAAATGGTAATGACCAGGTTTCAGAACTCTAAAACTTATATACATACACCTTCTATTTGACCAAACATTATCTGTACCTCACATGTATGAACTTGAGCAGATGTATAGTAAGACCTGACTGGTTCCAATTAGTTTTTTTATTATTGTCTGCAAATGCATTGGGTACGGTATGTATGTATGTATTTATTTATTTATATTTTACAAGTTTGGTTTAAACTACACATGTGAACATACTGCAGCAGGAGCAAGAGAGCAGAGTTCATTAAAGCTGTTTTCACACCTGCTATTTAGTTCGATTAAATTGCACTAGAGTTCGTTTTCCCTCTTGGTGCAGTTTGTTTGGGCAGGTGTGAAAGTAGCAATTACACTCGAGTGTGCACCAAAAGCGGACCAAAAAAAGTGGACCAAGACCTCCTTGAAGAGTTGGCCTTGGTACGCTTTCAAACGAACCCTGGAGCGGTTCATTTGTGGTGAGAACATGATCCAAACTGGAACAGACCCAACGCCAAAACGTACTGCACCTTTTTGGACTAATCTAGCTGCCATAGTCTGATGCCCTATGCATTATGGGATGTGGAGGAAAAATATTTGTTGACAAAAATTTTAAACAGAGAGAGAGAAAGGGAAAAAACATTAACTGATGGATTGTTTACAATAAATTAAAACATTGTTTACCAGCCACAGCCATGCTTCATTCTTGAAATGTATAGTTTGTCTAAAGTGAAAAATACAAACTATGTAGTATACTATGAGCAGGGATACAATTAGCCAGCACCGTCGTCCCTTCATAGTAAAAGCTATATTTTGTGTCTGCCAGTTTGTTTACTTGCGGGCATTTTCCAACACTTTAATTTAGACCAATCAAAAAGCAGTCTAGGAAATATGTTCAATAACATGTGGCCAATGACTTATGTGGATTTTGTCACATGACTGCATTTTGGTTCTTTTCAACTGGTTTAGACCAAAGCAATCAGAGTGGTGTGAAAAGGACCCAAAAATGGCAGAAATAAATGCTATAATGTAAAATTTGTTGCCCTTGGTCCAGACAAAATGAACCGAACTACAGATGTGAAAGCACCCTAATATTTATAACCCTTCCAAATAAGGTAAATACAGAGCTTTTTATTCTAGGGGTAACTCCTAGGTTTTTAAGTCTAACATTATTACATTAAAGTCATTTATGGAGAATTATTTCACTTACCTATAAGCCACATACCTTATATGTAGTTATCAGAGAACTATTTAAACATATTGTATCAATGCATTCTACAGTAGTATCTGGATGCAGTCTTGATGATGGAAGCTGAGACTGCATATCTCAGTTATGCAATGTCAGACACAATGCACTCAATGGAGCTAGTGACGTCACTGTTAGGGGTTAGGGATGGGTTAGTTGAATGCCGCTCAGATTGCACTGCACCGGGTTTGCATCCAGACCCCTCTTACATTCTATGGCACCTTTAAGAGGAGCCAAGAAAATGTACTTCCTAATACAATGACTTTAAGACGTTTTTTTATGTGTTATTAAGCACGTCCTGATATTGCAGAGTTGTAAGTGTTCCAGGGTCAACAAGGGTGCAGCTTATGATACAATATTTCAACCAATCAATACAATGTTTCAGCTAGTCAGATGTGTATCATGTGTGTGTATATGTATGGAGTGTATTGTGTGTATATGTATAGTGTATCGTGTGTGTGTATATTTATAGACTGTATCGTGTGTAAATGTATTTGGGTTAGCATGTGTTTGTATAGTATATGTATAGAGTGTATTGTGTATATATTTTTTGCCTTGCCTAACTTTGTCTCTTATTGAAGATTTTTTTGTTCTTAATAATTTCCCACAAAGAACTTCCAGTAGCTCACTGGTTACTTGACTTTCCTCTCATGCCAGAGACCTGGGTTCTATCCTTGACATGAGTGGATCATGTGTGTATATGCAGTGTTGGGGAGTAACTAGTTACATGTGCGGGTGTGTTGCATAATTTAATGACAAAATAAATGTAACAGTAAATCGTTACAGTTACTGAGAAAAATGTGTAATTAAATTACAGTTCCTTATGAAAACATTAAAGATTACAAATGGGGTTATGTCTAAAAATTATCTTAAAAAAACTGGGATATGTTGAATAATATTAATCTGTTGCGTTGCCTGTTTTTGATAAGCATGTCTTCTGCTAAGGCCACTTATTAAAGCAGTGGTATTCTGATGCTTTTTTTTTGCTGCTAGAAGTTGATACACATATACACCCATACAATACATTCTATACATACATGATACACTCCTGTCAGGGTCTGGGATAGAACCCAGGTCCCTGGTGTGAGAGGAGAATCACATAACCTCTGAGCTGCTGGAAGTTGATATAAATATGCACACATGATACACTCCATACTTGATACACTCCATACATATACACACATGATACACTCTATGCATATGTATACATGATACATCCTATACATATACACACAATACACCCTATACATATACACGCATGATACACTCTATATATATATATATATATATATATATATACACACATGATACACTCTATACCTATACTCACATGAAACACTCTATACCAGAGGTTTTCAAACTGTGGTTTTCAAACCACCAGGGGGGCGTCAGAACCTATTAAGAGGCAGTGTTGGGAGTAATGCGTTACAAAAGTAATGTATTACAGTAACGTATTACATTTTCCTGTAACGCAGTAGTGTAAGGCATTACTAATACATTTTCAGTAATATTTTACTCTGTACATGTTCAGTAATGCGTGCATTACAACAAACTTTTACCAAATAAAAAATAAGACATTACCAAATAAAAAATACAGCAGTTCTATTCCCTGTTCGTGGTGAACATACGTGTGTGTTGTCGTTAATCTCCCTCTGGCTATTGGAACTTTTTACTTTGAACACGGAATGATTTCAGCCTCTGAGCTTGAGGTCCGGGGCTATTGGCTCAGCCCGGTTCGCAGTAGCATTAAGCCCTAGCGCGCAGCGGAACAGTGTTGCCAGACGTACGATAATTATTGTATTTGTACGATAATTTTGACCTCTGTACGATGTATAATGAAAAAAATCCTATAATGTACGATAATTTCAGAAATGTATGGCATTTAAAATGAGTTTCGTTGTAATCTTAGGGCTTCTACTTATTGATAGCTGCATCTTGTGTCTACTGTCTGTGACAGGAGAAGGTGGAGTTAGACACGTTTTCTATCTCATCTTCTCAGCCAATCAATGTGGAGAATGGCCCTCTCTCTCGAGTTAACGGCTATTCACTGTTTTTAACGGCTGAAAGGAAGGTGAGAAGCACAGGGGAGTTTGCCCTTGATGTTCTTGTTTTTCCCTATTCAAATGCATCATGTGAATGTGTTTTTCCAAAGTTAATCTCATCAAAACAAAGTCACAAGATCGGCTCATTACAGATCCTCTGGATGGGCTCGTGCACACCTCAGACTAGTGTGTTAAAAATTCAGGAGGGTGCACTGCTTTCAAGAGAACCAGCAATATGTTGCGCTCCATGTAGACATCCAATTTGTACCGCAAAATGAATCCCTCAACATCTGACAACACACGCAGGTACTCAATGACAGAAACTCGGAGGTGGAATTTGAACCTTCCCACTAAGGTACACCTATTATTTTTTTTTTTTTACATATTGTGGTAATTTGCACATTGTGTCAAAACACTATTTGTCTAGATAACAGCTGTATACTCTCTGTTTGACTAGTGTATGATAATTTTCCTCCAAATACGATAATTTTGAGGTTCTGGTACGATACTTTCACATTTCCAATCTGGCAACACTGCAGCGGAAAAGCACTGCAGGTTGTACGTGCATATGGCCTTATTTTACTGACAAATGTCGTAATAGCAGTATTACAAGTAGAGAGCGCATTACGAGCGAGCGAACGCGCCGGTCTCTGTCCGTGGACAAAACTCCTCGCATGCACTCAAAACACTGTCTGCTCACGTGCGAATGATCTGCTCTCGCTCCATCAGATGATGCAGACTCACAATTTGTGTCTTGTATTTCCTCCTCTTTTCATGCTTTTGCTCTCCAGAGATCCTCCAGTTAAATTGTTATCCCAAGAATGTTGATATGGTTTATATATTGCTACACTATTTACCTACAGGTTAAGGTAAATTCTATAATAAATACTAGGTATACTGTTAGGTATACTGCCTGTGTTTTAGGCTAGTATTATTTACAACTTGTTAATGAATGCTTCAGCATACTGTAGTATAAAGAATAGTGAACTCATAAAATGAAATAGAAAGTATAGTTTTACTACAGTAAAGTGTGGTGAATGGTAGAATATATACCCTATATTGTAAAAAACAAAACCTACAGCACTGGGTCATTTGTTTATATTATACTTTTTGTGTTACCATAGCAACTGTAGTATTACCACAACTAATTAATTGAAGTACTTTACTACATGCCAATATGTGTGTTCAGGGGCCTGTGGCACAGTTTTTCCTCAAAATGAAGATGACAGGGAAAATGTCCTCCACAATCTCATCAACAATGTGAAAGACAGCAGAGACTAGTTCACTTTATTTTAGTTGCCATGATAAAATGAGATTAATAGTGAGATTTATTTGAAGAGTGAATAGTCCAGTAGACTATAATACCATATCAAGTTTTTCCCTATTTTCTATAACAGTTACATTTCTGCTTGCGTTCGTTATATTTTATTTTATATGTTTTTATTTGATTAGTATGCTGCACCTTTTAGATGTTTAATAAATGTTTTTAAAACAAAATGTATTCTTTACATCCAATGTCTATTCTCTGTGTCTTTAAGTGTTTAAAACTGGAAATATCTCATATATCATACAGCCAAAAAAGTTATGGCTTATTAGATTAAAAAATATGTCTATTTTAACATTTTGGTTATTGTTAATAAATAGTGCACCAATATAAATCATCAAAAAGCATGAAAGGAAGAGGAAACACAAGACACAAATTGTGAGTTTGCATATATATATATATATATATATATATTTATATATACACAAACAATACACATGATACACTATACATTTACACTCACCAACATGATACACTCTATACATATCAATACACTCCATACATATATGATACACCCTATACATATACACACACACAATACATACACACAATACATAAATGCAGCTGCTAGGCTTTTAACTGGGACAAAAAAAAAATTCTAGTATCTCACCAGTTTTATCATCCCTTCACTGGCTCCCAGTTCAATTTAGGATTCAATACAAGTTATTGTTATTTGTTTTTAAAGGTTTGAATGGATTGGCACCTACTTACATCAGTGAGCTTCTTCACTGGCATACTTTATTGAGGCCAATCAGGTTGGAACAACAGTTTCAGCTAGTTGTTCCTAAATCATGGTTAAAATCAAGAGGTGACAGGGCTTTTTCTGTCACAGCCCCTCGTTTGTGGAATGGTCTGCCTTTACATATTAGGTCATGCTCTTCCCTTGGTGCTTTTAAGTCTCATTAAAAAAAATTGCCTTTTGTCTCTTGCTTTTTGATAGCTATTAATTAAATTTAATCTGTTTAATATATTTTACTTGTTTTTACAAATGTATATATTTGTTTGCTGGTCTTTTTGTAAAGCACTTTGGTCAACATCTGTTGTTTTTAAATGTGCTTATAAATAAAGCAAACAAACACACTCTATACATATGCACACATGATACACTCTATACATATACACATGATACACTCTATACATATACACACATGATACATTCTATACATATACACATGATACACTCTTTACATATACACACATGATACATTCATTCATTCATTTCCTTTTCGGCTTAGTTCCTTTATTAATCTGGGGTCGCCACAGCGGAATAAACTGCCCTATACACATACAAACATGATACACTCCACGCATATACACACATGATACAATAAATACATATATACTCTATACATAAACACGCACAATACATTCTATACATATACAGACACAATACACACAATATACACTCTCTCTCTGTATATATATACATACCCACACATGATATATTTTATACACACACACACACACACACACACACACACACACACACACACACACACACACACACACACACACACACACACA
>CAIGQZ010035027.1:10053191-10072198 GCA_903798205.1 Danio tinwini
TAATAATAATAATAATAATAATAATAATAATAATAATAATAATAATATGTTTTTAAAATCAAACAGTCTTGAGCTACTCTTTGAAAGCATTTGGCAGCAGTGGACATTTAAATCAAGCAGGCTTGAGCTACTTTTCTTACTTTTCTTTTCTTGAAAGCATTGGCAGCAGTGGACATTTTTCATCGGGTAGGCCTTCTGGCAAACATCAACAATTATATCACCATGCAATATCAGTGACAAGAAAAAAAACTGAAATGTAGTTAAAAATATATTTTTAATAAGCTCCCTTTTTATTTTTTGTTTAAAAATTACAGATTGCTGTCGCGCTTTGCGGTTGCCAAAGTTCAATTATTTAAATTCCCTAGTAGTCTGAAATACGGCGTTTTGTTCTGTTCGGTGTTTTACTTAATATTCGCAATCTGGCAACTCTGTGCACGTGCTCTCAGGGTGAAAGCACCACCGTCGGATGATCTGAAAAATGACAAACGACGCAGTTGGGTTAAACAAACACTGACAAATTCGGTAAGCAGCATATTGTAAACAAATAAGCTTTAATTTTAGCGTCTCCATTTGAGATATTCTGCTCAAGTCAAAGTGTCACATTAACGCTGTACGTGGCGGTTCTTGACCTGTGCTAAAAAATCTTCGATCAAATCTTCTTTAATGAACATGAATGACTATCGTGTTTCATTATTTTTTTAACAAAATTGATTTCAGTCATTAGGCAGAAATGTTTAGTTAATTGAACTTTATAAAACAAAACATATAAAATTACTAATCTCGCTCCATAAAAATACAGTTTAGCGCTTCTTGTGACGTCACACTTAGGATAGACTCAAATAATACACTCTATAACAACCCAAAAATAATAATTAATAATTATTAATAATTAAATAATAAAAACCAACCAACGCAAAACCAACCAACACCATTGAAACTAGTATAATACAGATTCTGTAGTCTCATTTTGAAAATTAAAAAAATAATGATCATTGTATAATAACAGATTTGTGTTTCATTGCTTGGTAAAACAGATTAGATTTACACTGTTCAAATTTCACACTGCACCCCTTCTACACACTTCATCTTCAATGGGACAAGACCCGGCATTTAACTGTCATCGCAGTGGTGTGACCTGAAATGCACTGACATGAATTGGGTTAACTGGTCTTAGAACTTTGTCCATCAAGATGTATTAGTGTAATTCCTAAAAGACCTTGTCATTTCCAGTTCATAAATGAAAAATGACAGATTATGCAATAAGGCAAAATTTCCTCTACACTGTGACAGACTGCATTGCCATGTAGTTTGACTTACGATACCTGACCTTAAAATCAATGTTGGTGTTTCTTTAAATAAGAAGTGGCATGGAAAAGTTTAATTCATTTACCAGGCACAAAAACAATATTGTGTTTTCATTAGGGAGAATGGCATAGAGAAAATGGCTTCAAATTGAAATGAACAACGAAAAATTTAAACGTTTGCAATTGGAAGTACATCAAGGCATTAGCATTGCACACTGCAAACTACAATGCATCTCATATGTATGAATGTCAGAGAGGTTTGCCTTTGGGAACCACAACAAATCTTGTTTAAAAACTTATAAATGGACCTAACAGGGGAATATATTCATTTATTGTTTTCTTTTATATTAAAATGGCAGATTACTGTTTTGTCTCTGGTATTCAGCTGGCATTTATTTATGCCTTTGAAGGTCATTTATCTTTTTAGCACACAAAGGCAGTAAACAATCATGCAGCTTGAAAGCCTGAATAAATTATTAATACAAGGATTTTGTCAGGACGTCATAGCAAACGTGATTTGCGAAGTAAACGACCACTGACACAAATTATTTGTGAGGGATTATTCTGTACTGTCATGAAGTTAACTTTTAGATTTCAAATGTACACACATCTGCCCCATAAAATTGAATCGCCAACCTGCTTTATTGCTTTATTCACGACACTAATTCATAACAAAAGAGTTTGTTTGCTTTATTTCAGAATGCAATTAACTGTTCTCGTTACAATAAATTATATGTATAAAACATCACTGCCTTAATTAGTCTTTGGAAGGTGTGAGGCGGAGGAAAATACGCAATCTTCATTTACTAAGAGGCAGTAATTAGCAGCTGTGCTCTTTTAAATAGTTTAAAGGCCTATGAATGCAATCGCATATTCATGAACCACAGTCTTAGGCAATGATGCAAAGATTGTAAAGTCACACTGAGTTGGCTACATGATTTACTATTTGAACCATATGCATGATAAATATTTATGTAAAATAAACGCAAACCTGCAGTACAGTAGCAGAGTAATCTTTTTAAGGTTAAGGCAACACTCAGTTTCTTCATGCATTTGTCAGTTTAAAAATGTTGTGCCTTTTTGACCTTTTTAAATTGTTTTTCAGTCCTCCAAAATATTATTTTTTGAATTTCTTTCATCACCCTTTATACTTTTTTTATTGTAGATTTCAATTGATGTAAATATTTATAAAGATAGTTGTTTTTTAATTAGCTTATTTTCTTTAAAAAAAATCCATAAATCTCCACTTCAGCAGCAGCAGAAGCACTAAACATTGTTTTATTCACATGTAATTGGCTGAAGGTTTTTACACAGGGATTTTTTCATACAATATTTTCCTGATTATATACTATGTTTTATTCTACAAGACCATGCATTTTCTTTTTATTTCTGGCTGTTTATATTTTCTGGCTGTAAATATTTTCTGAATAAAATGATCAAATGATATAGACACAAATCCTTCTGTCAAAATCTTTGATTCTGATTTGACATAATGAGATTTTTGTGCTAAAATGTGGGGAAATTATCACATAATTAATCCAATAACACCTTTTTTTCATGACATTTTAGAAAACTTGCAATGCAAAACATGCTTGATCAACTATGGAAGTGTGGTGATAATTATACATTTTTTCTTCCCCTATTCACTTGCAGTGTCTTGCTAACCCTTTGCATTTGGCATTGCAGTTCATGGATGTTCTGTACCAGCAGTCACACTATTTAACAGTGTCAGTAATCGTGATTGATTGCAGTAAACACCTGGTACAGCACTGTACGCTGCGCATGCATGCTGTAAATTCACTTAAGACCACACAATGTTGTGTTTGGTTGTGGCATCAGTAGTTTTATGGCAACACTTGAAATGGCAGGCAATATCACTCTCAGGAGACATATTACATTGCGTTTATGATTGGGGTATGTTTGGAGAAGTAGATTTAGGGCATATTGACATTCTGTTACTGCATAAACCTGTCATGTGCAGCTGTGTTTGAGCTGAGGGGAATATTTTATTTGATTGGACTCTTGGAGTTTTCACAGAATTCATGAACTGTGAAGAAAAATTAATCACAGAACCCAAGCACCTGTAGTTTTTTTGTTTATTTAACGAATACTCGTGCTCCTAGAAATGAGGAATACTACAACATAAGCAAAAGCACATCTAATTTACAGTAAACTGAATCCATTATTAGTATAAAAAATGCCAATTGTTTAAATATGATGGGGATTTATTTAATGCAATTACTAATTGCAATTTAACCTATTTTTTACTTTTTTAATATTGTAGTAGAGTTGACAACGACAGTGGACATTATTCAGCATTTTGTGCTTTAGCTCAAGATGCAAACATTAAACTAGATACCACATAGCATGTCTAAAACAGATTTTATGTATTTTCAGAACATTATTGTTTTTAAAAAAGTAAATGATTTACTGAAATATAACAGTACATATTTGACAAATATAAATGAAAATTGGAGTATAATAAACATTTTGTAAAAAATAATGAGAGAAGAGTAATGACATGCCTCAATGCCTTTCAAATTTTCCCACAAAATATCAAAATTAGACTTTCATGTTAAAATATTAAAATTTAATAAAAAATTTCATGATAATTGAAGCTAAATATATCATCCAGGAGGTGGAGTGACATTTAGGTATAGTGCAAGTGTTTTACACACTTTTTAACATTTTAAAAACAAAGTGTTCCTAAGAACACATACAAACATTACTTTTAAAAATGACTTTGTGTTATTATTCAAAACTGTTGCATTATTATTTTTTTGGTTTTGAAAAAATAGAAAGTTTGGTAACACAAAATGTACCCAAAATTCTAGAATCACCCATGCGCAATCTGCTTGTTAAGTCAAGACATATGGAATACTGTTTCCGGGTTTAAGCTGCTACTCATTTGAATTGAGATAATATTCGTTTATGACCACTTTTCAGTCCTATTACACATCAAAGTGAATTTTTAGGGGTTGCCACAGTGGAATGAACCGCCAACTCATTCATTAATTTTCTTTTAGGTTTAGTCCCTTTATTCATCCGGGGTCGCCAAAGCGGAATGAACTGCCAACTATTTCAGCAAATGTTTTACGCAGTGGATGCCCTTCCAGCTGCAAAGCAGTACATGGAAAAATGGGTGGAGGGCTCATCCTGGATTTGCTCAGGGGACAGACCTGCACAGTTTAGTTCCAACCCTGCTTCAACACATTTACCTGCAGGTTTCAAACAAGCCTAAAGGACTCAGGACTTAGGACTAAGGACTTAGTTTGATCTGGTGTGTTTAATTAGTATTGGAACTAAACTGTGCAGTGCTGCGGCCATCCAGGAACTGACTTTAACACCTGTGCCCTAGACCAACAAGCCCAAATGTACTACGTTTTACTGTAGTACAATCATTAGGTCACATTCATACTACACTTATTACAGTAAATTGATTAAAAGCAAGGAGCTTAACACATAAATTTACACAGTATTACACATAAAAAACTGTGTCAAGTGAGACTTTTAGTCAGAATTACAATTACCCTTATCAGAATTTAAGTTTAAAGCAACTTGTCATGTTTTTAGTTGTTAACACCCAACCGTAGATCAAAGATGGCTGAGGCTCAGAGCCACAGCTACCTATTATGCTGCCATCCATAATCATATACTTACTGTCCACTTTCTTCTAAGTGACACAAAAGAAAATATTTTGAAGAATGGTCCTAACCAAAAAAATTGACCATAATCACCAACTGTAGTTTTACTTTACCTACTATAAAAGTCAGTGGCAGCCATCAGTTCCAACATAACTCTGTGTACAAAAGAGGAAAAGAAAAAAAACAAATATAGGTTTAAAACAACTTGAAGCTGAGTGAATGATGAGCAAATTTCTATTTCTAGGTGAACAATCGATTTAATAGTGTATATGTGCTCCTCGATAAAGTGTTACACATGTTTCTTTCATGTTCTGTGTAAAAATAGTTATGTAACTTTAAAACAGCAAGTGTGAGCAAATGTCTTTGATTTTAGGCTGACCTACAGTATTCCTTAAATATTTTAAGAGCAAGTGCAGATTCAGTGTGTTTTTTGAAGATGGAAAGGGCTACTTAGCTGAAGTTGGGAAATTCATTCTCATTTACTGTAGCTTGATGGTGGAAAGCTCAGGGAAGTGATTTTCTGCCTCTTTGTGTTAGCAGTACCACGAGTGCCGGTCCTGAGGACAGTTAAGATCGAAAGAAAATCAGAGTGGGAGAGAAAAAGGAATGGGATCAGGACTTTACAAAGGCGATATATGAACACGTGAGTATGTCTAATTAAACCTGAGAAAAGTGCATGAGAAGAGCGTAAATTGAAAATGAGGAGTGAATATAGAAACAAGGAGGGAAAAAAAAGCTGACAGAAGTTGAGATCAAGGAAGCAAATTCACACTTTAAATCACAAGCCATGGCTAGAAACGTCCAGAAGTCCTGCTGTGTGTCACGTCCCCCTCTGAGTGATGTGAGCTGATGTCCCTGTCTTGTAGAAGTACTGAATGAGTAATGGGGTGCGCAGTTTCCTCTTGCTGCTGTGAAAAGAAATGGCAGACCAATCCCACTTAAAACATTGTTGTGAAGCAATGTTGTGCTGCAGTTACAGCCATCTGAATTGCATATTAGGAAGGAAATCGATTAAGAAAATGTTCTATTCCACTTAAATATTTCTATTAGACTTAAACTATTAGACTATTAGACTATTAAACTATTAGACTTAAAAATGTGTACATTAAAATGTTATTAATTATAGGTGAATTGGGTAAACAAAACTGGCCATAGTGTATGAGTGTGTGTGAATGTGAGAGTGTATGGGTGCTTCCCGATACTGGGTTGTGGCTAGAAGGGCATCTGCAGCATAAAACCTATACCGAAATAGTTGACGGTAGTGGTGTAAAGGATCACAAATCTCATGGTTCGGATCACATAATGGATTTTTAGTCACGGATCGGATGAATTTTCGGATCAGCCAAGAAAGGGAGGAGACTTAAGGAGATGTAATTTGCCTTCTATTTATTACAAAAACAGTACTGCAAGACACTTATGGTTTTAATAAACATAACTTAAACCCTTAAAAATAAAATGAAGAAATAGTGAGCAAAATAAAAATCAATGTAGTACTGAAAGAAAATATTCAGTACTGTGAAAAATGTTAGTACTACTGTTGCTGATGACGCTAAATGTATAAATCTAACATTATAATTTGTACAACCCACCTTTTTAGTCTCATTTTCAATAAATTATTCAGTTATGACTTTCATTTTTAAGTGCCGTTAAATGCATATGACAGTGATTTTAATCTTTAACATACACATCAGTACTTTTATCTAAACTATAAACTGTTATCACAGGACTTCTGTTTCATTTGACTGTTTGTAACTAACTCAAAAGACTCAAGACTCAATCTCTTTCTTGATTTTTGTGTTTTTCAAACACAGATTTGAATGCAGCGATTCAAAGGATAAATAAACATATGCAAATCACCATCATGTAGTATTTATGTTGCGTGGGTGTTGAGTTTCCAAACTTTTTAAGATTAATCGTGCAGCTTACATGGAATGCATTGATGCAGGCTAAACAAGCAATAGCTATGTTTCCATCCAAAAATGCGAATGAATTTTTTGCGCAAAACTGGATTATCGCATAAAAGACGTACGAATAAAGCAGCGTTTCCATCCAACGAATCAAAACAAACAAAATCATCACTTCCTGATTAACTGATGCCAAATATCAACAGTAAAAACTGAATTTGCTGCAGTAGGAGAAGCTGCGTCAATCTTTTCTTCATCTAATAAATGACTTGCGTCTCAGAAGGCAATCCTGACAAGCAGTGAACGTGCGGTGGCGTTTGAAGGTGTCAGACGCGGAGCACAGACGCTCTTGATTCTGGATGTCATAATAATATTATAACAACACTAATCCTTAAATGTTAAGGCATTTTAGAATGACCAAAACAACATTTCAGATGGTTTATAATGTGCTCAGCCTGCTGGTTTGTCCATTTACACACATTTTTATCATCACATGATCTCTTATAACAAAATCACATAACCTTTTTTAATGTGCATACTGGAGTTTGTGTGGTAAAAGTGTTTCCATCACAGTTTATGTGCATCTTTTCTTGTTAAATAAAAAGTTTATCCTACTCAGTTATGCACATATGTTTTCATACGCATTTTCTAAATTTATGTGCATCATGGCGTTTCCATCAACCATTTTTTATGCACATATCCAAAATGTGCATAAAAATAGGTGGATGGAAACATAGCTAGTGACAGAAAACACCACCCACCACCTCCTGAATAACCTAACACAACTTCTTCCATCATCGTTATATTTTACAGGAAAACCTAAATGCTTTCATACATTTGATTTGAATGACCTGAGATGCTATCTCTCTGTGATTATTACAAATGTAGGATTTAGGTTTTAATCTATCAGTAAAATGTATTAATCCGTGGGCCACGTGTGTTCTGAACTGTGGGTTGTGATTCGTATGAATCACGGATCAATCGTAATCCGTTACACCCCTAGTTGATGGTACATTCCACTGTGGCGACCCCTGATAAATAAGGGACTAAGCCAAAGGAAAATGAATGAATGAAAGGCTAGTTTATAGTCATCCAAGGCATTCGTTTGGCAGATTAAACCTGTATGGAGAACAGAAAATTACATAATTATGATTACATTATTTGCATTTATTTCATAAATGCATTTAATTGAATGAACTACAGCAGTAATTAACAAGTTGATTGATAACTGCAAGAATGAAATGGGTCATCTTACTTATATTCTAAATACCTTTAATATTCACAAACGTGAACATACGTCATATTTGATTGAAGATTTATATCAAAATGTTTGCCAGGTGATGTTTTCCTTAATGGTCATTTAAATATGCGTTTAGATATTCTGTAGTTGAAATATAGAGTCGCAAGGTATTCACTGTATACAGAAGAGAACAATACTTTTAACCAGTATTGGTAATTATGATAATATTACAGTCATTAGTAAATCTGAAGTAAGTCCCTTTCTTGTTGATATTAGATAAGCATTCATTAAACATCCGTTGCAGTCTGAATAATGCTAAATTATTATTGATAAATCAAGCAATTTGGCTTTCAGTTTCCCTGTTATAAATCTCCTGGACGAGGACGTTGCTGTAAATGACCACAGAAGCAAGGCAACATTAATTTCAGTCTGTCTTAACACCATGGGTTTGCTCAGCTCAACAGCCTCCTGCTGGGACTGCAGATTCCCACAGTTTACGCCTCTTTTTTTTTTTGCTCCAGAATCACACACCAGCAGACAAAGTGAAGACACAGACACACACTCTTCCCTTTGAACGTCCAGCTTATGATTTTCATTTCAATCCTGCTCCTCCTCAAGAGGGTTTTACTCCCCTAGTTACATTGAGATCTTATGTTGAACGAGAGGGAGGAGATGCAAGCATTTCAGTTGCAATTTTCACACCCAATTATGCTAATATGTTGTGCCGGTGTCTCCGTGAGCAGGGCTGATGGAGCTGTGTCCTTGAAGTAGGGTCCATCGGGACACACGGAGGGCTAGAACAGACGTGACATGCTGTGCATACTTTACCCAAGGGAGATCAACCTTCGGCTCCGAACAATCTGTAAACATGAGGTTATTCGACACACAGCCTAGGAGCGAGAGAGACGAGACCTGGTCAAAAGCCAGGGAAATGTGTTCTGATACTTGCAAATGGTAATATTTGAAGTAAAATAAATTATATATAATATATATATATATATAAAGAGTTCAGATGTAATTTTCTTCTAAAATGAGAATTTTCTCTGCCACCTATGTTTATAGTTGTTTCACGTTAAAGGCAATGAAAATAACCCATTCTTTGCCATTAAAGTAAATTTTACAGAGCCTGAGAGAAATACACTCAATTTAGAAGAACATTTTAGATGGCACTAGAGGTGTTTGCATCTGAAATCTTCATATTTTACATTTATTATTAATTATCTAAGACAAATTTACTCAGATTTTCTCAAAAAAAGGGTCCTCCAATGAACTTTGCTAATGTTCATAATGTCTGTCTGAAAACATTCAAGTCCACACAACCTCCACATGACAGATATGCCTGCTGTTTTTTCCCCTCTTAAAAGATCCATTACCATAGATGTGGAGAAATAACTCATTCAGCAGGAAAAATCACTATTCCTCCGCCCTGAAAGGGACTGGCAGTGGCATTTATCATTTGAGTTTAATGTATTTGTCTTTCGGCAGGCAATTAGAGAAATCTCTCATATAGACGAGAACCTCTGAAATGCTTATTACTTATTTTTCATTCTTTAATGGAGCTTCTCCTGGGTGAGATTATCTCATCTAATTACAAAAGCAGTTTCCACTAATTGGCATGGATTATTTTTTGGTATTTTTTTTAAAACAGTACCAAAGCCCAGCAAAGTTACACTGCTTAGATGTGCATGAACATTTAACTGAAATGAGAATATCACATTGAATCTGTGTGAAACAATTTATAAACATTGAATTTTTTTTCTGAAAAAAATCTTCATCGTTCAAAATTATAAAGAATGTTAGCTGTGACTTCATGCCATTTTGCTGTGTGACGGAGCTCATTTGTCCTGCATGATAGAGGTATCTGCTTGGGGGATGAGCACAGCAATTGAACGGCATGTTGCTGAAGAAGGAACATTTGCATTCATTCTGTCACCATGACACTTCCTTTACCACCTTTTACTGACTTCCTTATTTTTAAGTTCAATATTTTTTGCCATTTGAAGACCAACATAATGTTTCCCATCAGACCCAAATAAAATAAACTTTCTTTCATCCGCATCACAAATGTTTTGTATTCAAAGAAATCATTCCATTGATGATGATTCCTAATCTAAATACTTGGTGGATGTCCTTTCGCAAGACTGATGAGCTGATAATGACTTGATGTAGGCTTTGATTGGACTGTTCATTGCGATGGTATCATATTTGCCATTGAACTAAATCAATTGCATCATTCATGTGTCACTGACATTTGGACCAGTTATCTGTCCACGCAGCTCTAAAAAGGTTAGTCTTGCCTTTTAATTCTTTCTCTTCAGAGTTTTGGTCACTACAGAGACTTTCAGTCTAAATTCTCTTAAATGCATAGTTCACTCAAAACATGTAATTCTGTCATCATTTATTCACTCTCCACTTGTTTCAAACCTGTTTGGGTTCCTTTCTTCTGTTGAACATAAAGAAAGAGATGCTGAAAATATGCTTACACTCTCAGAAATAAAGGTATGCAAACTGTCACTGGGGTGGTACCTTTTCAAAAGGTATACATTTGTATTTAAAGGGTCTATATTGGTACCTCAAAAGTAAATAGTATCTAAAAATTTTAAGAGGAACACTTTTGTACTTTTTAGGTACTATTTTGTACCCTTGATGTATTACTATAGATCTTTTAGGTACAGATTTGTATCTTTTGAAGAGGTACCACTCCAGTGACAGTTTGCATACCTTTGAGTGACCATTGGTTTATTGATCACCTCCCTGACTAAGGCCCTTCTCCCCCGATCACTCAGCTTATATGGCCGGCCAGCTCTAGGAAGAGTCCTGGTGGTTCCAAACATCCTCCACTTACGGATGATGAAGGCTGCTGTGCTCATTGGAACTTTCAGAGCAGCAGAAATGTTTCTGTAACTTTCCTCAGCCTTGCGCCTTGAGACAAACCTGTTTCTGAGGTCTACAGACAATTCCTTTGTCTTCATGCTTGGTTTGTGCTTTGACATGCACTGTCAACCCTGGGACCTTATAAAGACAGGTGTATGCCTTTTCAAATCATGTCCAATCAGCTGTATTTACCACAGGTGAACTCCAATTAAGCTGCTATAACATCTCAAGAATAATCAGTATTAACAGATATACCTGAGATCAATTAAGAGCTTCATGGCAAAGGCTGTGACTATGCACATGTGATTTTTCAGTTTTTTTATTTTTAATAAATTTGCAAATATTTTTTTCACATTGTCATTATGGCAGATTGTGTGTAGAATTTTGAGGAAATAAATTAATTTAATCCATTTTGCAATAAGGCTGTAACATTAAAAAAATGTGATGAGCTATAAATAAATAAATAATTTCTGGATGCCCTGTACTGTATATATATTTATTTATTTATTTATTTATTTTTTTTTTACATTATATATTCACAAATGTTAGGTTCAATCGATTATGCTTTTATGGCGCAGCCCATTGGGTCTGGACTCACTGCTGATTACCAGCCAGCAAGAGGCATTGAAATCCTTTCCAGCCACTGAAACCAAGCTGCTGACAGTTATAGCTAGTAAAATCTGAACAAGCCTGAATCGTGACATATCTGGGAGGCTTTTAACATTTATAGACACAGCAAAAGCCAGGCCATAAATGGCTAAAATGCATCATAAATGAGCAGATTGACGGAAAGGATTGCTGAGAATTTGAAACCGAGGCAATATACAGTAGCATTAGGCCTGTAATGTGCCTCTTCATTCCAATAACATTGTTCACGTTTGATTATATGAGAGGGAAACAACCCACACAGAATTTGCACTCACAGTTTTAAAGGCCGTCATTCATAAAGTTCTCACCTTGCTATGAGGCATATTCTGCATAGTGCATGCTTTTTAAACTAGCATGCGTCATTTAGAATAAACAGACCTGCAGGCTTTGAAAAGTATCTTCATGTGTATCTTCACACTCACACATGACGAGTTACAAATGTAAAGGAAACAGAGTTAAATCAGAGTAAAAAATAAACTGCCTGCACTTTTCTACTAAATTGTGCATTATATAATGGTAAAGATAATCTTGAATACGTTTGAATAAAAATGACCTCAATATTCATAAATGTGATTTGTAAATAAAACAAATATTCATTTTAATACTAGGGATGGTCAATATGACACAAATTCTGACTAATTTAACTAAAATTTAGTCAAGACCTTCCTCTTCATCCAGACCCTTTGTCACACTCTTCATCGCTTTATGTCTAGACACTTCATGTCTCATGTAGCCAGACCTCAGACTCACTGCTGAAGGTCTGGGAACTTTGGCGCTTTGAATGGGCAATGACTGCCCACTATGTTATATGACTGACAGGTTAACCAACCAATCATGTTTTGTGTCACACCATGTTTGTGTAATTACCTTCAGAATAACAGTTTGAGATGCAACTTTGCATCATTCATTCACGAACGACTTTAAATGTTTACAACCACACATCAATGTTTTAAATTATCTCTAAGCAAAATGTTTAGCAAATCAGCAGGACATATATGTAGATTTTGTTCTGAGATTCACTCATTATTTTGGTGATGCATTTCTACGTAAAGATCACACAAACTGACATGACTAAATGAAAGTTTTTTGTTTGTTCTAAAAAAGCAAGATTTTGTTGTGATAGTGAGTATCCACAAGTAAAAGAAAAGTTATTGTTTTGAATGATGACTTTCTCTTATCTTTATGACCAAAAAAACAGAATATCTGAAGGTTTTCAATGCCGATAGAAAAAAAACCCAAGAATAAAAGCATACCTGCGTGTTTGTTAACATCACGGTTTGAAACATTTATGCAGTGAATATTGTATACTTTTAATAGTCCAGCGTTTAAGTCAAGTTGATTAATGCTCATCATCACAAAGTTGTCCTCACAATAACAGACAGGTGTGAAGGCAGTAAATCACTGATTCATCAATGTCTCCGAAAGTTATACGCTTATTAATGAGCACTATCATCAAAATAAACGTCCCAGCTTGTTCATCAGCTCAGACTAGTTTTTAGGCGGGCTGATAAAGATCACTGCACACTCCACTTATGGAAATCCTGTATATTTAAACCAATCAGAGGATGACAGAGGATCTGCAAAAGTGTTTCCAGAAAAGTGTGCCATATGCATCAGATGTTCGTGGGCAGTGCTTGGCGTGACGTCTGAGGCTGCGACTACTTTATGCCAGTATGTGTGTTGTAAAAACGATGCGATCCAGTGTATTTTGACTACTGCTTGAAGTGGACAACCTCAAAATATTTTAGACCTTGTTTACACCTAGTTAGTGTCATCTGCTTGTGATTAGATGAACAAATACACATCCTAAAAACTGAATTTAAATATTTTTAATTATATTGATTCCACTAAACCTAGTTGCAAAGTTGCACAAAGGGGTCATTTGCACTTGTGCGTTTTCATTTTAAATACCTGAGAAAATGTAGCATTTTAAGAATGATTACAGTTTTTCCCAATTGTTTGCTCACATTTTCTGAAAGCATGTCTCATATTGTCAGAACTCTACACACAAATTACAAAACACACACACATTGGGCAAAACCCTTCAATTCTCCTGCAAAATCAAACTTTACATTCAAAACAATGTAATTTCTTCACAAAATGGTGTTTTGTTTTCAAATGACGCACACAAACCATCACATGAATAGACATTTATAAGAAGCAGTTGATCACTGATGTGCTTAATGTAAAACACAATGACCACTTCTTCTCCATTCATCATAATGACTTACTGTAAGCCATTTTTGTTCAGTGTTACACTTTACTACAGACAGTACAAAGGCCTACATAAGTGCATTGTAAAAAAATTCAGAATATTATTTTTATACAAAACACACAAATACATGGTACCAAAATTTGACTGAATTTTTCCCACAAAAACAGTGTACACAGTGTTCATCCCAACCAACACAAAGTTGCACACAACGTGGTCTAAATATACCATCAACAGAAGCATTTGCAGAATAGTTACAGTAAAAAAAAAAAAAACTAAAAAAATGTGGATTTAGGTCATACACTTTCCATCCCCAGGCAGAAAAAAATTCTTAATAGGATTGAGAAATGGAGAATATGAGATGAGCTCTGATTTAACAATTGGGAAAAACTAAGACCCAGTTTTAGGTTGGAAACATTAGTGTTCTGTTTCAGTATAGACAGACTGAAATGTAAACTCTCTGACTTGTCTTCTAGACAATTTTGTCCATCCAAGCACTCACAGTTTTTCCCAATTGTTCACACACAATTACTTGTACTTCAGACACAATGACTACAACATGTAACTGATGCACCAACCCCCTGAACCAATTCTGCTAAACTACAAGCACAATTCCTGCTTTACACTGAAATTGCAGATTTAAAACACACTTTTTTTTAAAAACACTACACACAATTTTCTGCATTTGGCACGATTTTCATGCAGAAAATCTCTTGTTTTCACAAAGAACACACTGTCATTCAGAATTGTAAAGTCAGTTGTCCTACTCTGCATACTAACTCACATAGGTAAACACCTGTCACACATAATTGCAATTTAGAAATCAGAGCTCATCTCATATTTTCCATTTCTCAATCCTATTGATAATTTTTTTCTGCCTGGGGATGGAAAGTGTATGACCGAAATCCATTTTTTTTTTTTTTACTGTAACTATTCTGCAAATGCTTCTGTTGATGGTATATGTAGATGTAACCTTGCCGGTCCTACGCCACCCAACCCGCTCCGAGCTGGTATCGAACCGGCAACCTTCTGCATGGGAGTTGGTTGCTCTAACAAGGAGGCTAAAGACCATGGCCTCTAGCGTTTGTCGCTAGAGCACCTTTAGAGGTCAGAGGAGTGAGGTTTACCTGCATAGCACTTACTAGCTGGCCTCCGTTACACTCACCCCCCTAAACCTCACTCCCATCCGGGTCACGGCACCAATGTAACCCGGCCGGTCCTACACCACCCAACCCGCTCCGAGCTGGTATCGAACCGGCGACCTTCCGCATGGGAGTCAGTTGCTCAAACAAGGAGGCTAAAGACCATGGCCTCTAGCATCTGTCGCTAGAGCACCTTTAGAGGTCAGCTGATTAAAGTTTACCTGCATAGCACTTACTAGCTGGCCTCCGTTACATAGACCACGTTATGTGCAACTTTGTGTTGGTTGGGATGAACACTGTGTACACTGTATTTGTGGGAAAAATACAGTCAAATATATTTGGAACCGTGTATTTGTGTGTTTTGTAAAACACAAAACAATTGGGAAAAACAGTAAATTGTTTCTTCTACAGTATTATGAGCCAAAGAACTGCTGACGAATCCTTTTTGTTTGTGTGTTTGTGTGTGTGCTGGTTTTCATGGTTTACAAGCAGTATGACCTAAATGTAGTCTATATTATGGTGGTTTACAAAAACATGCCCGATGTCCTTGTAATTCAAAATGCTTACAAATCAACCTCAACTGTGTCTTTTCACATTCAAATTGCCACAGGTGTCCTGTGAGGGTTATATAAAATACAAAATGCCTATGGAGAGTCCCTGTAAAACACCAATATCAACATGTCTATATGTCTATTGGTTTAGCTAATAATTGAGGGCTCAGTTATCCTCACTTAGATAGGATATCCAAAAACAGCTCTCTAGTGGGGACATTTCACAGCTCCTCACTAAATAAAAATGCTTATAAATTGACCAAAATATGTTTGTATTACTGTACAATGATTGAAATTTGTTTCTGTGAGAGTTGGGTTTAGGGGTAAGCCAGTGACACTATAATTAACCTGATTTAAAAACAATGGAAGCCAATGTATTGTCCTCATTAATAGTGAAACAAACTAGTGTGTGTGTGTGTGTGTGTGGGTGTGTTGTGTGGGTGTGTGTGTGTGTGTGTGTGTGTGTGTGTGTGTGTGTGTGTGTGGTAAACCATCAAAAGAAAGTATAATCTTGGTGCGTCCTTGATTTTCTTAGTTTCTTTGTGCCTTTTCCGTGAATTACTCAAGTTGGAATCAACATCCAACATTTCCCTCAGCTATTCATAGCAGTAACAACAAAAGTCCTTCATGTTAGAACATGTCCTGTCACCGTGTAAATGACATTATGCCTGTAGAGACTGTTCTGTTCTGGATCCCTCTGATAATGTTTATGTTCACAAGTCTCCAAAAAGTATCTCTCCTTTTAAATGTAATTTCCAATTGAATTATACATAATGAATAACTCAGATGAATTATACATGGGACCTTTTGATTTGCAATTTGGGACTAGACTTGTGACCTCCTAGAGGATGTGTTGAGCGGGGACAGAACAGCAGGTGTTTAGGGTAGAAAAGTTAAAGCCCAGCCTGTAGTCCAGTGGAGATGATCAGTCCTGGTGTGGACGGTGCTTAGATCAGCAAAGATGGACACCTCCCTGCTGCTCCAGCCACTCTACTCATTCTCATTGATCCATGTGAGGCTTGCTTTGCTTTCTCTCTGAAGAGCTCCACTGTTTTTGTGTTCTTTATTTAATGAGACATCTCTGTAAAACAGTTTCGTATGCATGCTCTGCAATGCTGTAAATGATTTTAATATAGAAAGAGAAAGGTGATGTGGAGGTGTTTGATAAATTTGTAGCTGCTTGAAGTGCAGGTTTTACAATTTAAAACATTAAAGATTAAATGCAACTTTGGATCACAAAAAGGTCTTATATTGCAAAAGTACAGTATATTTTTGGCAAATTTATGGCTCAAAATGATTGATTTATCTTTTATATCGAAATCATTAGATTATTAAGTAAAGATCATGTACCGTGAAGATATTCTGTACGTTATCTACTGTAAATAAAGTATTTTCATTTAGAAATGTAGTTATTTGTTAGTAATATGCATAGCTAAGGACTACATTTGTGCAACTTTAAAGACAATTTTTTCAATATTTATATATATTTTGAACTATTAGATTCCATATCTTCAAATGGTTGTATCTTGGCCAAATATAAAACATATTATATATAAAATATATATTTCCTAATAAACCATACATCAATGGAAAGCTTATTATTCAGCCATAACTCAGTAACACTGATATCCCATCACAAAGTCATAGTCTGAACCATTGAATTATTTTTTCTTTTTAAAACACCCCATAGCTTCTCTGAGGGATATTTGAAAGCAGAATCGTTTAATATTGATTATACATTCATTCAGTTGTGGGATATGGTGCATGCTTTCTCTTCATGCTTGGCTGTTGTAAGTATTTTAGTTCTGTGGTCCTCGTAATATTACCCCATCTATTTCTAAGCTTACCGGCTAATAAAAACTGCTGTTTGGCCGCAAGGCCTGTCATTACTTTGTAATTAAGGTGGACCTATGTGGTCTGTAATAGAGCTGTTTTTGAATGTAAAAGGTATACAAAGTTTCAAAATCTAAGTACATAATTAATGAAGTTAATGTATTCCAAAATGCAATTGTCCAAACTTAGGTTGAGTAATAAAAATATGATTATACCAGACAATCTTTATATACCAATAACTTATAAATTGGCGCCAAATGTGAAAAAGAAAAATGCATTTTGCGGAGGCAGTAAAAGCCACTGTGGCTCTTTTTTCACTGTGGATATTTTACAATGTGGTCGGTCTGCTGGTTTGTCCATTAATGCCATCCCATCATATCTGTTTGCTATCATATGATCTATTAAAACAACATCACATCACATAATGAGCCTGCTGGAATTTATTGAGTAAATGTATTTCCATTGTAGTTTATGTGCATTTTTATCTTATTGGATAAAAAGTTTATGCTACTCAGTTGTGACTCAGAGTTTTATGCACATTTTCAAAACTTTACAAAATGTGCATAACATTGGTGGATGACTACAAAGCTATTTACTTCAGAACCAAAACAATCCCACAGCAATTTGTATGTTTTTGATTTAGTGGCTTATACGTATGAAATCATACATCTAATTATTAAATTTTAGTATGATTTTGCTCATCCCCAATTGATTTTTGGATTTAGGGCTGAGGTTTGGGGGAAAAACCCCTACTTTTATAAATGAAATTGTATACATAAAATGGTTACAGTATGTTTCCTCATGAGATCAGAGATCAAAATGATAAACTGCAGTGACGTAAGTGTTGCATTGATGGATTTGCTCAGTGTTTGGACTTTCAGCCGTGAAATTTAAACCACACTGAACTGAACTAAACTGAACTTTAGCTCTGAAAACTGAACTGACGCAGTTTCAATTAGCTTTTTATGGCATATATTTTGCATCTCCATACCACAAAACACAATGAAATGCAGCTTCAATCAAATTGTCCTCCATTCCTTAGTTGTTGATATTTTTCTTATTATTCATTTAAATATTAAATACATCCTTAAAGTCTTGTCTTGTTGTTCTATTCTCTTTTTTGCCTCAAAATAAATGTATTAATTGATCCCAGAGCTGCGTGCTTTTCATGATGTTTTAACTTGCATTTCCCCCAGTACATAAATACATTTACTCCCAAAAAAGTATTTGATACTCTCAGATACTAACTCTCAAATACTAGAGTGTTAAAATAGAACCCAGCGATGATAGCAATTGCTTTTCTTTTCATTTAGTTTCATTCATCAGGCAGTCAGATCTTGTTCCATGACTTCACATTCTCTCAGTACATGAATCATCTGAAGTGCTCCCACACAACGTTTTACCAAAATGATATCCGTTTTGCATTATTCATGCTGCATGCAGTAAGTGCCCACAAATGCAAAGCACCTTACAACTGCAATAAAGTTGATCGCTCCATTGCCGGTGTTAAAACATTTCTCACCTGCTTCAATGGGAACCAGGGGGCCTATTTCCGCATGTACCCATAGACGTTAGGGAATAGCAGAGCAGAATTACGCCATACGCCGTTCACACGTGTGCATACAAACTAATGCACACACTGTGATATATATATA
>CAIGQZ010035027.1:10088184-10110596 GCA_903798205.1 Danio tinwini
ATGGATGGATGGATGGATGGATGGATGGATGGATGGATGGATGGATGGAAAGAGGGTCGGGCAGATAAATAAATGAATAAATAAATGCATAAATAATAAAATTTTTGATAAATAACAATTTGATAAACAATTATGAATGAATACAATCACTTTTTATTTTAGGTGTAAAAATGTCCATTTATATTGTAGTGTAAAATAATAATTTTGTGTCAAAATTATTACTTTTTTTGTCATAATATATCATTAATAATATAATTAATACATATAATATTTCCCACATCTCCTGCACCTGCCTATTTATTCAGGTGTGCAAAGCTCATTTGAATTTTTTGGTTTGTTTTCTTTTTATGAAATTATAACTAATTCCCATTTTACAGTGGCGGGTTGAGCACAAACTGTTTGCTTGTTTTGTTTAATGGACTCAACTTTCCATCTGCTTGTCAAATCCCTGCACAAGCCCTGATTCCTCATTGATGAGCTATTGGCTTAGTTCTTCATGGACGCGCACTTGCAAGCTTTCATAACACTAAAGCGGCCCATTTGTAGATGTGATCAATGAGGAACGGTAAACAGAATGTCGCCTCAACATAATATGAAACACCATATGGGTGATTAATCTCACTAATCACTTCCCTTCAGCCAATCATTGACAAACAGCATCAGCAGATGTAAAGCGACTGGCCTTTGGTGATTACAATGAATCATCTGAGTTTTGCAAATGGATGGTTAGCCTTATGGAATTACAAATAGCTGTCAATGAAACACCATGAATTGTAACTAGTAGCAGTTATATTCTTGCAAAAATCAAACATATGCTATAAAGTTCATTATTTATCATGCTTTATATACAGCTACAGAACATCAAGGTCTTGGAAGACGTCAGTCAGCATAGTCATTTCATTATGATTGTGAATGAGTGTAAACAGGAGCCCTTTCTGAAGAAGTCATGTTGCTTATTGAATGGTCAGAGATCTCATTATAGCAGATCTCTCCACAGAAGCCTGCTTTGAAACATCATAACTGCTCTTGACTTCAGGTTATCGGAAAGACCTTTCGGCTATGACTGTAGAATTCTTCTTCTTCTTATTATTGTACAGGTCACTTATGGGTATTGTCACATTTCATTTGTGAGGCCAAAGTACAGCTGAGTCAGCAATGATGAGCTCAGTCTTGAGAAAGCAAGTCACATAAATTCACAATATTGACTGTCCTTACTCTTGATATTTGCTTTAATAGATGTACTTTAGTTCTTTAACTTCTCCTCTTCCTCATTCTTATTGTTATTCTTCTATAATAATAACAACAATAATAAGAATCGTCATATATATATTTTTTATATACATATATATTATTTAAATTTTTATTATCATACAAAACCACCACACTTGTATTATTGATTACAATGTACATTAATAAATGTAATTTAGGTTCTATAATCATCATTATAATTATTTTTATTCATTCGTCTCCACTCACTGGGTAACACCTATACACTCTCATTCACACACACATACAGTACGGACAACTTAGCCTACCCAATTCACCTGTACCGCATGTCTTTTGGACTTGTGGGGGAAACCGGAGCACCTGGAGGAAACCCACTACGACACAAGTAGAACATGTAAATTCCATGCACAGAAATACCAACAGACCAGCCGAGGCTCGAACCAGCGACCTTCTTGCTGTGGTTATTATTATTATTATTATTATTATTATTATTATTTATTTATTTAAATTTTTGTATGTTTATTTTTTTATTACTATCATCATCACCATCATTGTTATAATTGTATCATCATTATTATCATCATCATTATTATTATAATTATTATTTCCCCCTGTAATGTTTATATATTAAAAATCTGTTTAATAGAGAGATGTTTTTTTAACGTAATAGTTTTTTTTGTCTTGGACATAATGACAGTAAATAAAATTTGACTAGTTATTTTGCAAGATACAGTACTAGTGTTCAGCTTAAAGTGCATTTTAAATAAAGTTAGGTTAATAAGGCAAGTCATTGAACAACAGTAGTGTTCTTTAGCCAATCGGAAAAAAACAATGGCAAAAAGACAAACTAATAGAAAAAAAAAGTTCTCCTGAAATACTCTAAACTTCACTTGTGAAATATTTGAAAAAGAATTAAAATTTCACAGTTGGGCTATAGATTATGCTTTCAACTGTGTGTGCATAAATATTCATAAATGACTTAAAACATCATTCTTTTTTTATATTAAAAAAATAAATAGGGCATTGAATTTAATTAGATTTGTCCCCCTAATGTTATGATTTCTTTATAACATCTTTACTTTAGTGAACAGTATATTGTACCCAAAAATGAGGCCTTGCAGCCTTCATAAAATGTACAAGTTTTGATTAAAATCAAACCAGAGCTGCCATGGATTACAACCAGCCTTTAATTCTGTGAGTACAAAAGCTCTTCCTCCTCTGACCCTCTCGTCTCTTAACCTGTTTAATGTTGGCCCCAAACAAACATAACAAAGCCTCAGAGATGAACGAGGATGAGGTATTGATAAAGTCACATCCCCCCACAGCTCTGCCAGTAATAATACTCTGTATGCATCTCTCTCTCCTCTACAGGTCAAAGAGATTCACTCTCATGATAGCTTTGCACATTACTAACACTGTCAGAACAAAGCCTGTGTGAATCTGGGTAAACTCGCCATCTCATAAACATCAACCCTGGGTATTGAAAATGGCTAATTGTAGCATAAATAAGTTTTATGTATATTTTGGACTAAAGGGGTCACTGTTTTAGGTGTGCCTTAATTCAGATGGTTGCACTAGGTGAGCTACTTGCACTGCCTGTTACTGTTTTTACAGCATGCAGCACAACTCCGAAAATAACATTTTAATACGACACATTGAGTGAATTTTGGAAGTAATTTTCAGTTAAAGGCAATGTTGAAAACTTACTTATAGAGTAACAAGGGGGTGGCAAGAATATTATGAAGGGTGGCAACACTAATCAAACATCATACAATTTTTGTTGTTGATTTTAACGAATGATATACATACTGTTTCGGCATCTTTATTGTTTGGTTGTAACAACCATGCAACTACCTAAAGGAACAATAAGAAAATGTTATATAGGCCTAATCAACTGTCATACTTGTATTGCGTTTTTTTTAAATCCTAATACAAAATTCTTTGTAGAGTATGACAGTAATTCAGTCTCTGCATTTGTTTGTGATGATCCTCAACTTCATCTCTTCACAGTTAGCCATAATATTACAGCATATAATGCTTCAATTCATTAAAGGGGCATATGTTTGTTTACGTGACCTTAGCCAAGGTTTGTGGTAGAGGTTATGTGCTATATTAATGGCTACAAATAAATTATATGTATATTTCTCATGAAGCAATTTGCCACTATTTGTTGTAACAATTTTCAGTAACAAGATTTGATCATGTTAATTTATGCTTTACATGATTAACTGGATGTTTAATGAATGTTTCAGTGCATTTTAGTGTGACGTCCATAGTAAATGTAGTAAACTAACTTTAATGAAACGTACAGTAGCCTACATCCTGGCCAGTGCTTTAATTTCCATTGTTCTACAGATCTGTTGTACATAAGTGTTCTGATTGCACTTGACTGTTTAATATGCAGTAGATGATATCATGATAATTATTGTGTGTTCTCTTGCTGAATGTGGTCTCCTCAGCAATTAACTATCAACACACTTTTTATATGACTGAATGCAAAACATTAAATTTGGTGTTGCCAAATGTTGCCACAAATAAACAAAAGCAAACACCAAAAAATTGACCAAATAAGTTATAAAATATTGCAAAAATATCATATTTTGCAAATAATATATGTAATCGCTAAGCCCAGACAAATTCTTCCAATGTCATTAACTTTATACATTACGTTATTATCACTGTCACTATTACTATTAAAAACAAGTTCAATGACGTGATATGTTTAGTGATGCAAGTCTTCACTACTAGTTTTTTCCTCCCAAAAGGAGTTTAAAAATAAAAATGGTCAATAAAAATGATTGCAAGATAAACATGAATCAGAAAAACATTGCAGTTTTGAAAAATAATAATTTGTTGAATTGCCTTAAATAGGGGCGACGCAGTGGCAGTAGGTAGTGCTGTTGCCTCAAAGCAAGAAGGTTGCTGGTTTGAGCCTTGGTCAGTTGGCGTTTCTGTGTGGAGTTTGCATGTTCTCCCTGCGTTCCCGTGGGTTTCCTCCAGGTGCTCCGGTTTCCCCCACAGTCCAAAAGACATGTGGTACAGGTGAATTGGGTAGGCTAAATTGTTCGTAGTGTGTAAGTGTAGGGTAGTGTATAAGTGTGAATGAGTTTGTATGGATGTTTCCCAGAGATGGGTTGCGGCTGGAAGGGCATCCGCTGTGTAAAACAAATGCTGGAAAAGTTGGTGGTTCATTCCGCTGTGGTGACCCCGGATTAATAAAGGGACTAAGCCGAAAAGAAAATGAATGAATGAATCAATGATTTGCCTTAAATATCACCTCATGTGAGCATAAAAACTTTCTCTTGTTCTCCTTTAACTTATACTAACAGACATAAGCCACACAGTGTGTCATTGTATCCGTATTTAATTCTCAGAGTTGTGTCCAAGAAGCTCACCAAGTGCAACCCTCTGACGTCATGCATTACATACATACCTAAAATTATGCCACCCCCCGTAGTCCAAAATATCTATTAAATGATGTGGATTTTAAAATAACATACATCTAAGATGTGCTTTTGACTACATATTTTGGTAAGAGACAGCATTTACTTAATATAAAGACATACAAGTCTTAAAAGCCATGCTGGGTTCATTTTAATTGTGCTCTTCCCCAACGCTTTATAGGTGGTGCCCATGATTGCCACCTGTTTTGCATTCTCAAACAAGTGAATCAATGGAGTAGATATTGATCTGCCGGCCCTGCCAGCGCATTGGCCTTTATCCATTGTTGACACTCTCACAACCATTTGCAATGCTGATTGCCCAGGGGTATAATAACAAATCCTGAGGAAACAGTTATTCTTTTCCTACAGATGTGCATGTATATGCAGGGGCAGCTGCTTATGAGCATACGGGTGGTGGTGCGGTCACTTTAAGGAAATAAATAATGATTTTTTTTTGTTTTGTTATTTCAGCCCACAAGCAAACTCATGATGAAAGCTGACACTGAAAAGAATAAGCAGCTCTCATGAGGCTTCTCAGACTTGCCGTGAGTCCATTTATTAGCATCACCGATATGTGCATTCAAAATATAATTGTTATTGAGATAATGTGATTATCTGGGTCAAATAAGAGGCATGACTGTAGAGTCAGCTATGTTGAAAAGCAATTGTTTTGCACTTGGCCTCTTAAACTCTTTCTAAAGCTCTGTGTTAGTAAGCAGACACATCTTCATGCTAGTCAGGTAAATGACGCCGCAGTCCAAATACCATCGGCAGCTTGGCATTAATCCCTGCTGCTCGGAGAGGAAAGATGGAGAATACATATGCTTCGTCCTTACTCATCAAGGTGTAACGATAATAACAGGCCCATTTTCTCTAATTACAGAGTGCAGCCACCCCATGGACGGAGTGAAATGGCGATGAAGAAGAGAGGTTCATTACTTGTGACTGATGTGAGTGAATAGTGGTTGTCAATCAGTGTTTCTCTGAAAATCAATCTAGTTATAGGTCTTGGAATTTGAACAGTTCATTTTACTGATAACTAGGAATTGTTTGAATAGGGAGAAAGCATGTGTTCAGTAGGCAATCAGAAAAATAAATTGGATTCAATTAGACCAATTGAATTCAAAAAGGAAAATAAACATGTTATACACTATATTGTGCTGACTGTGTTAGGGGCCATTCATATATCATGTCTAAAAGTGCATGGAAAGCACAAGGTGCATCGTTTCCTTTACCAGTTTCAATGCGCTTTTTGCTCACAATCTTGTGGCGTCTGTCATTGCAACCATTATCCTTTCTCTTCGAGGATGATAAACTGACAAAGCATTGCTTCAGCTCTGATCCAAATTTTATTTATGGAGAACATTTAAATGTACTGCAGTGTTTGGGTGTGCTGCGTTTGTCTAAGGTAATTAGTCTACTGTTATTAATGAAGTGTGTATATTCCATAAAGTATGAATCTTCTAGTCACATGATTCACATTGCACTTGTAGCAATCTGAAAAGTAGAGATGTTTTCAACTAGGTGTGCATTGGAAACACAAGCATGTCACTCCCTATTTAATAATGACTTGCCCACACAAAAGATGCAATATGTGAACAGGCCTTTAAACAGCTTTTATACACGGTTGCTACTCAGGCTCATTGGAAAAAATTTGGCTCTACCAACATTTTGAAAAATGTAGAAAAGTATTTGCTGCGCATTTGAAGTGAACGCTACACATCTGCCACTGAACTGAACTACAGACCACAGCATGCACCTCACACACATTCAAACATTTTCCTTGTCTTGGGTTTCATGTTTTTGACCCTGTGTTTTGTTTACATTTATGTTGTTTTGTTGCCTGTCTCAACCGTTTACCTGTTACATTGACTACTCTCTGGATTATCTGCATGCTCCTGTCTGTCCCTGTTTTAACTTTTGTCTGCCTGATGATTCTTAAATAACTGCACCTGTGTTGCCACACAACTCCTTTAAGAAATGAAAACAACGTTTAATCCATTCATTCATTCATTCATTCATTTTCTCTTCGGTTTAATCGCTTTATTAATCAGAGATCACCACAGCGGAATGAACCGCCAACTTATCCAGCATATGTTTTATGAAGCAGATGCCCTTCCAGCTGCAACCCATCACTGGGAAACACCCATACACATTCACCGATACTCATTCACACACATACTCTATGTGTGTACAGTGAGCTCACCCAATTCATGGACAATTTAGCTCAATTTACCTATAGCGCATGTCTTTGGGCTTGTCACATGCAAACTCTTCACAGAAATGCCAACTGACCCAGTCGAGGCTCGAACCAGTGACCTTCTTGCTGTGAGGCAATCATGCTACCCACTGCGCCACCATGACACCACTTTTAATCCATTTTCTGAAAATTATCATTATATGACAGTTTTTTTTAAAACAATTTTTAAGTTAATTTAATAATTAATTGCTTATTGCAAGCCAATCATATGTTATTTATTATACATAGCTTTGATGTACTTTATTATTAATAATAATAACAATAATAGTAATAATAATAATAATAATAATAATAGTGATAAAATTGTGAATAATTAACAGTTAATAATTGTTTTATAAAATGATCCATATAAACCAATACTTAAAATGCATTTATTTTATTTATAAGTGTTCACTTTAATATATGTAATTTAGTCATAATTATAATAATAAGTACTTTTATTACCAGTTTCCTAAAATGAGAAGCCTGCTTTTTTATTTTTAAACTGTGCTTTGGAACAGCATTATAGCTGGATTATATTGGTCATAGATGGTCCCATCTTACACCAGGTATTATACTATTGCAATTTAAAATTTACCAGTAGATTTTTTACCTTGCTGTCACCTCACAACAAAAAGGTCTCTGGTTCGAGCCCCGGCTGGGTGAGTCCGGCATTTCTGTGTGGAGTTTGCATGTTCTCCTCATTTTTGTGTGGATTTTCTACAGGTGCTCCGGTTACCCCCACAAGTCCAAAGACATGCGCATTAGGTGAATTGGGTAGGCTAAATTGTCAGTGTATGTGTGTGAATGAGAGTGTATGGGTGTTACCCAGTGATGGGTTGCAGCTAGAAGGGCATTCGCTGCGTAAAACGTATGCTGGATAAGTTGGTGGTTCATTCCAATGTGGCGACCCCTGATTAATAAAGAGACTAAGCCGAAAAGAAAATGAATGAATGAATGAATGAATGAATGAATGAGTCTGAGCTAGTTTCTAAAAAACTAATACATACACTTATTTTATGCAACTGCCATTTTAAAACATGAAAGCGAGGCTGCGGTGGGAAGAAACCCAGAAGTATAGGATCAGCACTGTAAACATTGCAGCAACATGCTGTGGACTACAAACCTCCATCTGTTGCCACGATTTCAAAGTGCAGATATGGTGTAAACACCACTTTAATATTATTCAGTTACGTTTAATTTACACAATTAAAAGCATATTAGGCATCAAACAAAATCCTAATCTCTTTAAGAGTTATACGCTTAAGTGTCCTCCTAGACTTCAGCTCATGGCACCAGGTAAACACCGTGACAACGTTTCCCTGCTTCAGCCTATGTTACCCGGTAAGCAATAAAACAATGCAGTCCTCTGTAGCACACCCTCGTGTTGTCTGTAATAATATTGTCCCGGTACTAAAGTTTTAAAAACATCCATTTCCCACTAACAATTAAGCGCCGCTGAGTGCTTTCATAAACACCACTGATTTTCATTGTATTTACCAGTGCTCAACAGAAATGACTGTGATTGGCCGTGAAGGTCATCAGTTCACCACACTTCACAGAGTGCAAACACAGATACACGGATACTGGAGAGGTTTAAAGCCACGAAGATCAGTCAATTGCTCGTCTGTGTTTGTACTCGGTAAACAGTGGTGAAGTGTGGTGAACTGATGACCTTCACGGCCAGTCACAACCATTTCTGTTGAGCGCTGGTGAATACTACGGGTTAGCTGGAAATTTACGTATTATTATAAATTTCAGTACTGAAATTCAGTATCATGACAGGTCTAATATAGTGAAAGAATCAGTTTCTTAATTTGAGCTTGACATGGCATCTAAAACGTGTGTTTGGGAAAGAAAACGTTAGCTAAGTAGTGCTTTTTCTCTTAACAGCTGAAAATGAGGTCCGATTTCCCTTTTTATTTTCACTATCCACTCAGAACATATCTTCGAGTAACTCGGAAGGGGGTGAAATGATAATTGTTTGTCACTTTTTTCTTCACTGATAAGATTTACAGCCAGGTACACAACGTTCCTGTGTGATATTTCCGGGTTTCTTCCCACCGCAGCCACGATTTCACTTTTAAAAATGGTGGCCGCGTGAATTCAGTCTATTGGTCTTATTAGTTGGTAGTTGATTTACTTCTGTTCCAAGATGTTTTACCACCAAATGACCAGCTATCAACCAATTTAGACCAGATAATGATTGATTTGTAAACCAGCTCACAGGCTCTAAGCCCAGCTCTTTTTCCACAAAGGATGGCAGGTTTGTTGGGGGAGATTTCAGCTACTTGCTAATATCCTCATTAAAATGAATCAGAGGTTCAGAGGTTCAGCTATTCCCTCAGCTACTATATACAGGGTGACACCCCCACCCAATCCTATTCTCAATGTCCCGCGTGTGTTATAATGACCTATCCCTGAAGGACAGAGCTGGTCTCAGCATGGCGTGTCCGTCAGATCCATCTGAGCTATGACACTACTAATTGTGCTCATCACATGAGCTCATTACTCATGGCTGGTTTGGGATATTCATGTCAAACGACTTCTCTAAATCACTGACAAAATGGCTACTGAGAGACACTGGTATCATGTGACAAGGAAAATCTACAATATGTGAGATGGGAAAATTAAAGCAGAATTCACAACAAATCTGATGTCTATGAATAAGACATATTCACAGACCTCGCAAGCTTCTACAGAAAGTATCAAAGATGTCTTTAAGTCTTTAAGATACAGACATGAAACAGTGTATTAAACAGTATTGTATTTCACATAAATATTAACATTATAATTTAATAAATTCATTGTGTCAGGTTTATTAATTTATTAATTATTTTTTTATGTATTTATATATTTTGTCACTAGTAATTATTTATACATATAACATATTTTATTAATAATAAAATATCCTTGTTTACAAATAACATAACATTCTTATGAATTGAATTATTGTTTTATTATTTTTATTGTATACATTACAAATACTTTTTCTTAATGTTATTAGTGATGATTGTAGTATTCATTTAATAATTAATTGTTACTATAATCAACAAATCAACATTCATGGGATATTTAAAATGATTTCTTTATCTTTAATATATATAAACCTTAGTCCTAGTTTCTAAGTAATAATAGCATTCATATGAATTATATTATTTTCTTAATATTTTATAAAATAATTACTGTACTTTATTTATTTTGAAACTACTTTGTTACAATTGTAATATTTTATTATAATTTTTTTAGTAATTGTACATTTGACTAAAAGTATTTATTTTGTTTTAGTACAATAATTACAGTATGAGCTAATTTTTCTGTATTTTCTATGCATTCCTAGCTGTTTTTGTCAAAATACAATTTCTGCCTAAATTTGTCTTGTCAATTTAAGAACACTGTGACCAGCCTGACTCTCCAAGACAATAATCCATCCAAATAGCTACACAGCAGCATCACAACACAGCGGCAGTCAGATCTCATCAAAACACAGGCGCTAGCTGAGAATTTTCACACATCTGTCTTTAGATTGACTACTCTGGAGGTCTGTGGTCTATGTATGCTGCTCTAAATATAGCTGACATAAGTACCTGCAGTCATCAGAGATCGCACACACTTCTCACAACAGTGAAGATGGGCAAAAAGCATTGCTTCATTTTTCAGTGTTTATCAGCCTTGACAGAGTAACAGAGAGATAGAAGCTAAATAAGCCATGTGATATGCGAGCTGTATGAAGCCCTCAGGCACTGAGACTTTTACATTCAGGGGAAATTTTCCGCCTGTTAGTCAGACAACAATTAAACAAGCTCCACTGTTTTCAGGCTGAAATATAAACAATTTAAATTTGTTAAGTTTAAACTTAATTTTCCAGCACATGAGTTAGCATTTATGAATTAAGATAAATTAAGAATTTAGAATGTTAATACTACAGAATGTCAGCCTGTTTTTTCGTCCATAATCCTTTTAAAGTAGGATGACGTAGTGATTTGTAAATTACAATGGCCATCAAGATCCAGGATGGAAGCATTTTATCTAGTTTAGTGTTTTATAGAAGAACAACCAGTGGTGTGTCTTGGATGCTTCACAATGATGACAGAAAAACAATAATTACAGTAATGTTTACAGGTAAATTACAGATAAGAAATGTGTGGCTTTTTCAAAAATAGACCTCCATTTGTTCTGCTAATTTACTGATCTGAGAAGTAACATTACCAGTAAATTAATTTGTACAAAAAAATTTTTTATTATTTTATTTTTTTATAATTTAGTAGTTTAATTTGTAGTCGTCTAATTCGATGTCTCTGTGCCAAAAGTAGCTTTGCAGCTTCATGAATGTGAAAGTCTGACACAAAATTAAAAACATCAACAAAAAACTGATTGCAAAGATTACCATGACCTTCCATGTTTACAAGTTACAACACTGAGAGGTTGAGCCATTTGGAGGTCACTTTTGGGTTAATGATGTCACAGAATTTACTGCTATTTTAAGTTGTTCTGTGAATAGTGCTTTACTGTATAAAAGACAGATTGCTATGGTAGCTGAAAGAACGTAGCTTGCTGCAATTTAAGAAAACACATGCGATTACAAAAAACACCAGAAAATTAAGAAAAGATCTTCATCGGTTTGACAGCAAACATGTTGCAAATCCTCACAATGCAAACACAATATTAAAACGTGCTGCAAATTTTCACAATGCAAACTAATTAAGAAAATGCACTGCATTTTCTCACAACACATGCAAACGGAACTAGGGTTGGGCGATGTCGACCAATTTGGCATAGTACAATGTCTAATATGAAACATTGCAATGGACGATCGCATCATCGTCGCCAGTGTGGACGTGGATCGTTTTCATTCTAACTTGCCTTTTTTAAACTAAGACATATTAGTGTAAATGGGGCCTAAGTGTGTATTTTTTGCGAGTGGGTTGCTGCTGCAACAGGGGCGGGGCGGAGGATTGCAATGCTGGCTCAGCATCGTGATGTCTATCGGTCATCGGCAATGGACGATAGCATCGTCTATCGACTCAACCCTAATGTTTCAAGAGGACACAAAAAATGTGACAGGCCTGGCCATTTAAGTTACTGTATGGTTATTTAGGCTAATAATATAATTCAGTTCAATTTAAATTTTTTAAATTCATCTTTATTTGTATAGCGATTTTACAATGTAGATTGTCAAAGCAGCGTCACATAGAAGATTAAAGTGAACTGAAACAGTGTCAGTTCAGTTTTCAGAGTTTAAGTTCAGTTCAGTTCAGTGTGGTTTAATATCCACTGCTGAGAGTCCAAATGCTGAAGAGCAAATCCATTGCAGCCAAACAATGCAAATATAAAAATGACAAGGGAATCATGTACTATAATCAGGATGTTAAAATAAACAAAAAAAAAACTCACCTTTCAAAGATCACCTACAAATTCACTGAGCAATAGTCATGGCACAATAAGCAAATCCCAGTTGGGTCCATCACCTTGAAATATTGTGCTTGTATTCTGTACTATTTGCATGTGTTTTGAGAAAATGCAGCACTTTTTCCTAATTTGTTTCGGTTGTGATGATTTGCAACACATTTGCTTTCAAACCGATGAAGATCTTTTATTAAATTGCTGGCATTTTAGTAATTGCATGTGTTTTCCTAAATTGCAGTGTGTTAATCTCTCTCAACCCATACGTTTGTCATTATTTGTTTGACCATTGAAGCAATGTTGTTCTGGTAATTTTACAGCAATTTACTGGTATTACTGTGTGAAAGGGGCTAAAGGCTGATTACATATCCATATCCTCCAGGATACCAGCTCAGATGCTCTTCTGTACACAATATGGCACGGTGAAACAAAAGAGAAATTGTGATATTGGTGCTACCAGATAAGAGTTTAGAACATTTGATGCATCTGGAAACACTTCAAGAGTTTCAAAGTTGTCATCTGGTTGAATTCTGCAGGATTTCTGGTATGTGTGTGTATGTGTGTGTCCCACATTCTTTAAAAGTCAGCTTAGAAACCATGAGATCAAACCCACTCACACTTTTAAAAGAAAGGTCCTACTGCTGTGAGACTGAAGTTTGACTTTGAGAGACTACTGTAGGTGGAATTATGTAGTGGATGAAAGGTGGAGCTACTGTGCAGATCAAAATTACTAAAAAAATTCAATTATCTTCTAATTATGAGGTTATATTTGAAGTTAGCTTAACAGAAGTAAAAGAGCAGTTTTTAAGCATAATTTGCGTTATTCAGCAGCACAGTAAAACAACTTAAATAAGATAATTGAAAAAACCTGGTGGAAAATGTTATTATGTAACAAACCTTATATAACTGGTTGTCTAACTTTCCAATTTTTAGACTTTGCAAGATTTTGAGCCATTCTACAGTGACTGAAACTCTGGTTGTCCAGGAATGACCATTTAAATGTTGGTCAGTCCAAATCTGTGATTTCTAGAATATTGCATCTCTTTACAATGGTTGTTGCTAGATCGTATATGGTTGCAGCCGGAAGTTAACGAGAATTATTTATATTATTTTGTAAATTTCCCATTTATTGTATTTTATTAACGTCTACCCCCACCCCAATCCTAAACCCAATCGTCACAATACTGTAATAATATTAATTATTCTTATACAGTGTCATAAAAAAAATGCTGCTATATTAATGTGCATATCGCACTTCCGTTTGTTCGCGTATCCGATCAAGACTTTACCCTTTACAGTGTCCCTCATTCAAGTACCCTGTCCACATATCGTATCTAAAAGCGTGTGGTAAGTGCAAGGTGCGTTACTGTCTTCACCAGTTTTAATGCGCTTTGTGCTCGCTCGCTTGTGGTGTCTGTTGTTGCTAGGCAACTATCAACCATTCTCTCAGAGGTTGACAAACTGACAAAGCAACGCTCCATCTTTGATACAAGTTTAATTTATGGAGAAAATTAAAATGTACTGCAGTGATTGGATGCGCTGAGTTTGTCTAAGGCAGGGTTGGTAAGACCGATGACCATTTGCAAAATAGATAATGCAATAAAAACAGTGGGCATTATTAATTGCTCACCAGTTCAGCACTGAACAAGATCTGTCTTGACAAACAGTGGCTGTTTCTCAATATGTGTTCTTCAGCGATCTTGTGTCCTCGTGTTTTCGTGTAACGTCATTATCAACTGCCAAAGTTCAGTTCCAAAACTCAAGAGCACAAGAACGGAAGACACGTGAAAGTTCCCGGATGTGTTCTTAGTATCAAGGATGCTCTTGGTGGGAAGCACAGCATTTTATATAGATTTATTATTAAAGTTTAAAGATAGAACTTATTTATCTCAGGAGTTTCCCTACATGTAATGGTCAAAGTAAACATTACCATGTAAAAGTTTATAAAGGCATAAACACATTAAGGGATTTTATTTGTTAAAATGTGTATGTTTAAGTCTTTATGCATAGTATATATTGTGAAAAGGGGAAAAAACAATAAAAAGTTGTATGAATTCTGTAATGTGTAAATAATTTTCGGTTAAAAACGGGTGAAGGTCATGCGACCATCAGGAAGAATGCAGCATCTCATTTCTCAGTGAATGCGGTCTGTGTTCTCGCAGTCTCCCAAGTTTGTTCTTCTAAGGTGACCTGCCAAGACCAGTCTTCAAAAGAATGCAAGTACGTTCTCTGCATTCTTAGAATTGAGAAACAGCCCATGTCTTGAAGTTTAAGAGAATTTAGACTGTAATCTGAGATGTGATGTTTGCTAGTAAAAGGTTAAATTGAAAAGACCAAATCACTGTCATTTAGGAATACTGTAAGACCACCATTTTGATATTTGACCAATGAATAGTGCAGCTCCACAAGGACTAAAACTGCAACTGCCAGAATTTTCTTTGTTATATTAATGTTGTTTTATTTATTCAAAGAGCAATACATTATTACATAGCTACTGCTTTGCATGCCAAGCCCAACACATGACTTCACTTAAGCATTGATTATATGTCTTATTTTATATTGCGCAAACTTTGAAATGCCAAGTGAAATGAGTTGAATCCAAGAAAGACGCTTTATGAAAGTGATATGTCCATTGACCAGTGTGAATGAGTTTTTGAGTGATGACAACTGAATATTTGCTGAAAACACACTGTACTGCATGCGTGTACAGTTATCACTCATTCAAATAGCCTTTGTTGATTTGATCATGTCTGGTTTATTCCCAGAATTATTATTTAGTCTCACACTTTCATCTCACTTGCTATTATTTACAAGCTGATTTTTGACAGCCAGTGAGTGTGCAGACGCATCCTCTATTGATTCATCTATCTGCTCTCTTTGTAACATCCAAGAATTAATAGATCTATTATGAATGGACAGTCATTTTCAGTATTTAGAACTAATTATGCAGGGATGGATGATTTTCTGAGTGTGTGAACTTAATCACAGGGAAAGGCCAGGGTCAGCAGAGGGTTAATGTGGACATGATTGAACTGCGTAACCCGTTACAAGCATTAGTGTCAGAGCGCTCATCACTACTCATCAACTGATATGTGGTTAAAGTTTAGTAGCATGTGTGGGTTTTTATTATATTATCAAGTGTCTGGGTCAGTGGCATTGCGTTTTCTAAGACTGGATCTATTAAGAGTTCATGATTAGAATGTATTAAATATATTTTATCACTTTTGTGAAATAAAAGGTTAGTTAAGGTTGCAAAATGCTATGTAGCAAACGTAGACATATGTATTTTTTCTAACTTTTGCCTTTGAATATAAATGTCAGTTTTTTAAATGATTAATGATCAAATTTAAGTGTTTAATTTTGAACTTTAAAAAACTTGAAAAAAAATTTGGCAAACTTTTTAAATTAATTATCCATTAGTTAATGTTATTTAAAGGTGCTGCATGTAAGTTTTTGACACTTCTAAAGCATAAAAATACCATAATATGTTTGCAGATATTTAAGAAACATGCCAAGTGAACATTCTTGTTTATCTGAAAAACAATGCTGAAGTCAGATATTCTGCTTTGAAATTGTCTGTTACGTACCCGAATTTTGTCTTTGTTTTGGTTCTTTTGACCCTCCCACTGCTACTTTAGCCAATTATATTTCAGCACCCCGGGTTGCCTTGTTGGAGAACCACATATCAGAAAACATGCGCACGTGACCAAAATGGTCTCCAGTCGACAGCAGACTCCGAAATGAGACGCAAATTCAGAGTTCCACATGAGGTTATTAATTTGCAAATAATTTAAATATTCTGAACATAAACATTAGGTTGCATTGTTCTTCTATGTGAAGCTGCTTTGACACAATCTACATTGTAAAAGTGCTATAAAAATAAAGGTGAATTTAATTGAATTAAATTGTACATTGTAACTGCATTTTCTAACAACACGCTATGTGGTGAGATTTGCAGTGGTAAGCAATTTGGCTGTTTGCCCCAGATGAAACAGAAAATTAAATACAGCCATTCAGAAGCACAGAATATGCACTCACTCACAAAATGGTAAGGTTTATAATCTAGTTAATGCATATTAAACCTCTTTAACATTATTAAATGTACATGCTGAATCACAGATATGTGTTGGTTTGCATTATTTCACAGTTCTAAAGTTCAATTTCAAAAGATTTATTTTATTTTCAAGATCTGAGGTGAACTATCTGCTTCTGCTTTCAGTATATTGCAATACATGTCATGTAAAATGGCATTAAAGACTGAATAAAGCACATAAGGATGTACCTGAGGTGAACATTGTCTGTTTTCTGTTGTTCAGCTGCAAGAAATAGAAGCTGTTTTTAATATATCAATTTGAGCTGTTAATTAGAACAAAAACTCCTTTTAATATGAAGATTATTCCTTCTATTGTGTGCCATTCAATAGAACACGGTTTAAATCAGCCTTTAGGCTCGAAACTTGCTCGTTGGTCATCAATCTGGCAACCTGCGCTTGCGTTTGTTTTGATACAGGAATGCAATACCTAGTTTAACCACTGGGTGTCAAACTTAAAAACTGCACCTTTAATATATTTATTAACATTAACTAAGTAAGAACAATCTTTTGCAGCATTTTTCAACATTTACTAATTATTAATCAAATACAAAGTTATTAGTTAATGCGCTTTTTACAGTTAAAAAAAAGTAACTGGAAAAAAATGTATGACTTTATTTTTATTCATTCATTCGTTTTCTTTTTGGCTTAGTCCGTTTATTAATCAGGGGTTCCCAGTGGAATGAACCACCAATTTATACAGCATATGTTTTATGCGGATGCCCTTCCAACTGCAACCCAACACAGGGAAACACCCATACACTTGCATTCACACACATACACGGCCAATTAAGTGTATTTAATTCATCTGTACCACATGTCTGTGGACTGTTGGGGAAACCGGAGCACCCGGAGAAAATCCACTCAAACATGGGGAGAACATGCAAACTCTACACAGAAATACCGACTGACCCAGCTGGGGCTCAGACCAGCGACCTTCTTGTTGTGAGGCGATCGTGCTACCCACTGCACCACCATGACGCCCATTTAAAATATAAATATATATAAAAAATTAGTATTTTTCTGTAGTATTTACTTCATCACAGAATCATTTTTACATGTGTGCCACTGACCCATATTCAGTCTTTATTTCCCTGCAGCTCCTGAAGTTCCACAGTTTAGCAGCATTTTTCACAGTACTGAAATAATAACCATTATCAGACTCCAACAGACTTCCCAGGAGCTGTGAGAAAACGGCATGAACTAAACCTAAAGTAACAGCAGAATATCAAGGTCTTGCAGTCCAAGTATGGCAGGGTATTGATTTTGAAGACAGACAGATAAGTGAACATGAAACTGTGAAAACCTTTGTGGACGTGTCTAGATCATAGTCTGTGACAGAGGCCATTACACAATCACAGTCAAATTGTGAAGTACTGACACCTTTTAAAGCAATTTTCTACCAAATAGCAGTAGTTTCCCCTACAGATGAAGGCATTATGGAGATGGAGCCTGTATTTTTGTCAGTCTGTATCAAAGGGGTGACTTGAGAAAGGGGAAAATATTTAAAAAAAGGAGCAGGAATTGTCTCAAATACACACGAGCAAACAAACACCGTCACGCCTGACGATGTTAAGGTAATATAACAGTGTCTGGGTCAAAATATGTGCCCACTTCAGCTTCATAACAAGAAGCGCCTGCATTATTCAGCGGGGTCAAAGCCATACTAGATAAGGAACTTGAGCTCAACAGAAAGTAGATCAGACCCCATGTGTGATAATAGACTGAGAATATTAAGTGCTCAGCTTCAGAGATGGCAGGAGTATTGTGTGTTCTTACACTTGACTTCTGTCCAGCTTCAGTGGATACGTTCATGAATTCTTCATTAGGTGCAGAAATCGGAGGCCGAAGGATTTTCATAGGCTGCTTTCACCCGCAGTCTCAAACAGGCTGCAACACAGATCACAACACTTAATAAAGCCCTTCAGGGGATCCTTCGCAAAACAATTTGTCTTACTCTGTGAATTCATAGAAAAATAATGATTATGCCCTTTGGGTTGAAATTAATTGTCTCTATTAAAAGATGTGTTGTTAATAGTGGGATTAAGCACCTGAATGTATGAAAACACTATGTAACTTTTGGCCCTTTAAGAAAACTGCATACATGTGTTAGAATAAATGTTTTAAAGAGTAAAGCTTTTGCTGTTGTTCTGAGTAAATCAAAGTATTGAGGGTTTGAAATGAACTTTTTCATACACACTGGCCAATTTGGCTACCATTTAGGGATGCGTTTCTGAAAACCATCGCAAGTCGCTTCGTTACAAACATAGTCCAATGACATGGAATTTCCCAAATCCATTGTTCCAATAAACATTTGCGAACTGCGTCGCAAACTTGTATGCTTGCAACTACGTCTCTAGAGCTGTAGTTAGAAGCATAGTTCTTGGCTGTGTTTTATTCCCAGTTATATGTGCCCTATGCCCTATTTATTTAGAACGTTCCAACATTTAAACTCGGAATGATGTAGCAAAAAAAAAAAAAAAAACATTAGGTCATCTCTCTAGTTGTAATTTGCTTTCAAAGTATTTAACAGTTCAGTTTTAGCAGTCTTCATGTTGACAATTGTGTTGACTTCGTAGTGCACTTTGAAAACATTTACGCCATTTTGAACACAGCCATGGCTCATGAGTAGGCCCACATGGAATCTGCGCGTGCAGAATTCCGCAAATTTTTCGCAGATTTTCCGCAGATTTTTAGCCCATCATTAATTCTGTTTATTTACTTACAGTTAACTATTTACTGTTAATCTAATTGGATTTGCATTTTAAACATTAAATAAAAGTTAAAAAGATATTATTTTTTATTTCACATTTTAAGGTTTTAGTTATGATACTCCTAAAATAATTCCGCAGAAATCCGCAGATTTTTACCAAAATTCTCTGCAAAAATAGCAAAAAACGTCCGCAGATTCCGTCTGGCCCTGCTCATGAGGAAAGCTTTTGGTGGCCTATTATTTAAACGGGGAATTTACGTTATGTCTGCAAAGCTTGTGAAAACAAAAATATATAGCATACGTTATTGGTTTTAATTTATAGTAGGTTATTTATGAAATATCTGTAGTGTGGGCCTATATGACATGGGCCTGTTGGTGAGAACATGCAGTGGCTTGAATGTGTCAAATTGTAAAAGTAGACTTTAAAAAATATATATAAACAATATCCTGCGTAATAATAATAATAATTATTATTATTAAAATATTTTTTTTTATTTCCTAGTAAATATTAAATTTCATTTCTTATTAAATAGCCTCATTATTTATTTATATGATTTATACATGAGATTAGAATATGTGTTAGCTTTTTGTAAGTGATTTTATGTTTTAGAATAGAATATAGAATATTTTTTCAATAATATTTGTTAAGGAAACATAGGCCCTATATTTGCTGTTTATATTTTTAATTAAGGAAAACGAGTGCATGTTTTTACCAAAACCAATATTGGATTTTTTTTTAAATACGTGTGATTGTAACAATATAATTTGCACAAAAAAATGATGGGGTTTTTCTCTAAAAAGTTGTTACTCCATCCCATTTAGAACGTCAGTATAGCCGTTTTAAATCATAACTAACGTGGTTTAAACAATGGATCTGCGACAGAGAAACTATGGTTTTGGGAAACACTCATCACATCGTTCATTTCCCAAACGATACATGTACTATGATAATTTAGCCATGAGTTATGTACCAGATTGCCAAAGTCAGTTTAAATATTGATTAATAAATCTGATTTTAAATCACTGACTTGCCCTTTTTGAATTAAAACAGCAAAGCAAAGAGACATTTATGTGATATTATTTGGGGATTTTAAATATTTTTACTCTGTGTGCAAACCCTTTATGCTTTGTTTTGCTTATTTTTGTGGCTCCCTGATTGAAATTAGATGCAAGCGTTTTGATAAATTAGGATAAAACATAATTTCTGAATCTTAACCCGGCATAAAAAAAAATTCAAAACATTGTTGATATGCCTTACCCGCTATGGACAATTCTCACATTTTGCATGTTGAATAGTGTTAGGCATCTGAAAGAAGATGTTGATTTGGTGATTCGTTAGGTTTTAATTAAGTCATTAGTAAGGCCAGACGGAATCTGCGGATGTTTTTTGCTATTTCCTCTGAGAATTTTGGTAAAAATCTGTGGATTTCTGCGGAATTATTTTGGGGGTATCATAACTAATACCTTAATATGTAAAATAATAAATAATGTCTTTTTAACTTTTATTTAATGTTTAAAATGAAAATCCAATTAGATCCAAAGAACAAAGCAAGTCTCTCATATATCTACTAAAAGACAGGAAATATTACTGTACAAACTGCATTGTACATAAATCAGACATTTTTATATTAGTCAATAATATTACTGTAATTAATTAAAAAACTGAATAAATATAAATTTACACATTTACTCAAGTAAATAAACAGAATTAATGATGGGCTAAAAATCTGCGGAATTCTGCGCCGCAGAATCCGTGTGGGCCTACTCATTAGGTATGATGTGCACAGTCTAGCTATATGAAAATAAAATACTACAACAAGTAGCTAACAGTTTTTACAGTAGCTAACGCTATATGATCAACTACACATATACATGGAGATATATGTGACAAATAAAGGCTTGATTGAACTCATGCTATAGTTAGAAAGCTGAAATGGCTGTCAAATTGGTTGAAAAAAATAAGAATATTTTCCCACGGTTTACTCACTATCAAGTTCAAAACCACTTTGGTTTCTGTTGAACACAAAAGAAGATATTTTGAAGAAAGCTGAAAAACGTAAACATTGCCATCTATAGGAAATGCAAATACTATAGAAGTTAATGGTTACCTGTTTCCAAACTGCTGAGTTGGTTTTAATTATTATTTTTTTATTAGTGAACCTCAAAAATCTTTAGATAAATAAAGATAATAAAGACTTTTATTACAGACCCTATTGTGTTACTTTTGGCCATTAGACTGCTCTGTTTGTAGTTCTTTTGATTTTACAACCAATAGTGAAATACAATTTTACTTTTTCCATAATTCATATTTTAGCTTAATGCTACTCTCACACCATACACACAGCAAAAGTAGCAGCTACATTTCTCTGCTCCAGGTATGACAAGATACTAATTTTACATAATTAGTCATTTAGAATAATAATTTAGATATTTTTGTTTGTGTGTCTATCTTGTCTTGTAGGGTCAAGTCAAGTCAAGTTGGCTTTTATAGTCATTTCAACAATATACAGTGCAGTACACAGTGAAACGAAATGATGTTCCAATGTGTTACATCAAACAACATAAATTGACAACATAACACAGGATTGTGCACTACTATAAAAAAATCAAGAGAATGAAATAAAAGCACAGTGGGTAGCACAATTGCCTCACAGCAAAAAGGTCCCTGGTTCGAGCCCCGGCTGGGTCAGTTGGCATTTCTGTGTGGAGTTTGCATGTTCTCCCCATGTTTGCGTGGGTTTCCTCCGGTTGCTCCAGTTTCCCCCACAAGTCCAAAAACGTGGTATAGGTGAATTGGGTAAGCTAAAATGTTTAGTTTATGTGTGTGAATGAGTATGCATAGATGTTTTCCAGTGATGGGTTGCAGCCGCTGCGTAAAACATGCTGGATAAGTTGACAATTCATTCCACTGTGGCGACCACAGATTAATAAAGGGACTAAGCTGAAAAGAAAATGAATGAATAAAATAAAATAGAATAAGATAAACTAAAATTAAAAAAAATTCAATAAGATAAGACTAAGAATAAGACTAAGAATAAGAGTATGAATAAGAGCGCAAAGTGTGGTTTGTGCAACATTTAGTGCAAATAAGACAGAACAGGACAGGAACCAGTAATGTCGATCAGTACACTACAGATGTTGTGCAAGTGGAGCAGATAGAAATACTGTCCATGTAAACATTTATCACTGTGGAAAAAATGTTGTACAGAGCAGTGTGAAAATAGCAGTTGTGCAAATATTGTTGTCATTGTCCATTAATTTGTGTGTGTGTGTGTGTGTGTGTGTGTGTGTGTGTGT
>CAIGQZ010035027.1:10126578-10153585 GCA_903798205.1 Danio tinwini
TATTATTATTATTATTATTATTATTATTATTATTATTATTATTATTAAGCATTGATTCATTGCATACACAGGATTTTATATGATTTATTCAGCAATTTTGTTAAAACGTGAAAATTGTATACATTATTACATTTCAAATACATTCTGTCCCTCTTAACTTACCATTTATATATTTTATCTATTTTTATATACTATTTATGATGGGAAACCTGAATCAAATCAAAAAAGCTTTTTTTTGTTACCAAAAAAAGTGTCTTTTTTTTTGTCATTTTGCAAGTTTTTGTCATTTTGTAAGTTATAGTTACTGGATTATACTGTATTTTAAACTGTATTTTTTGTCTTCTACCAAAATCTAAATTTAAGTTTGTAATATATAATATATATTTTTATGTATAATAGATTTTACATTTATATTTACAACTATATTAACATTGAGTCATGTATATTAACTGTAATACACTTTGTGGAATATCCATGTGCTTCATAAAAAAGCAGTTATATTAATATATTAAGTGGAGCTTACAGCTTAATACAGTAAATTTTACAATACATTGCCATATGTTGTTTACACATTGTTTTAGATTAGCCAATAAATAAATAAAGCACTTTAGCGGACCCTTGCAGTAGATAAGATGTGGTGATTCTTCTCTGTGTGTACAGGCAGGTGAAGCAGCGGCTAAAGGAGGAGGTGGAGCAGATGAAGAGTCAGTTTCCAGGCTTTAGGCCAGGGCTGGTGGTGCTGCAAGTCAGTCTGGACCTCGTGCTTTTTTCCATTTATTTATTTTTTGTTGCCCGTATACTATGCCTCATACTGAAAGCTAGCTGTATAATTTTATTTTTCCTGATAATCTGACTCATCTTTTTTCTTTATTGCTTTTTTCCTTTCGCTCTTCTCCAGATGGTCATTTGGTAAAGTGCCATTTTCTTTTCTGTCACGGTTGTGGGTATTGTGTTAAAATAGAAAATCTCCCTATGGCTTCATGGTCATGTGTTGATAAATGCAGAAGTGTGCATGTGAGAGTAAGGTGTGCTAGTTTAAGGTCACAGTGATAAGATTAAGACAGCACTGATATTGTGTGTGACTCAATTACACAACAACCTCACTGTGGTGTTTTACTGTTTTCACTTTTAAAGATCTGTATTGATCATTGCATATAAATAACCAGACTTACAACAACAACAACAAAAATGCACTGATTTCTAGATCAAAATGAATATTGTATAATAAATTAAAGATTAAAATATATACTGAATTAAAAAGTATTTATTATGTAACTATATGGAGAAATAAAAACAAAAGCATACAAAAATTACTTAAAAATTGATATAAAAATTAGAGCGGCACGGTGGTTAGCACTATCGCCTCACAGCAAGAAGGTCGCTGGTTCAAGTCCCAGCAGGGTCAGTTGGCATTTATGTGTGGAGTTTACATGTTCTCCTTGTGTTCACATGGGTTTCCTCCAGGTGTTCCGGTTTCCCCCACAGTCCAAAGACATGCAGGATTAGTGAATTAGATGAACTAAATTGGCTGTAGTGTATGGGTGTTTCCCAGTACAGGGTTGTGACTGGATGGGCATTCGCTGCACAAAACATATGCCGTAATAGTTGACTAAGCCGAAGGAAAATTAATAAATGAATTTATATAAAAATTGTTTATAATACTCAGTAATGTTGTTTAGCACTTTTAAATATTTTTACAAAAATAAAATATGTCTAATTAAACCCTCGCAAAACTTGCTAGCAAATATCTGCATGAAAATGTGGGCATTTCTAATTGCATTTTTATATTCATATAAAAAACAACATTTTGAAGATTAAGCAGTTTTCTTTGTGTGTGTGTGTGTTTTTTGTTTCTAAGGTCGGAGACAGAGAAGACTCAAACCTCTACATCAGTATGAAGCTCAAAGCAGCAGCCGAGGTTCAGTCAGCTGATTTATTAAACAGAAATCTTGTTTATCATAAACCTCTCACTCACACTGTCTCTCTCCTTGGTTTAGATTGGAATCAATGCGAACCACATCAGGCTTCCTGAAACAGCCACTGAAAATGAAGTAAGAAAAACACAATAAATAACAACCTTTATCCATATGTCATTGCTCTAATTTTAATTAAAAAAACCTTTTGTCAAATCAACGCTGAAAAACACAGTAATCAATCTATTCCTAAGCCCCACAATTAAGACATTTTAAAAGTTTCTGTATCATAGAGAAATGATTGAAGACCCAATGCTCTCTTCTTCTTTTTTTTTTTAAGTTTATCCTTTAAATTTATAAAACAATGTGTCTGGGGTATTTGTAACACCTTTATTACGTTTTCTAATCCACCAACTGGCCAACCGTCAGTCTATTTTTGAAAGGGAGTTGTAATTGATCATTAGTATTATTAATAAATGGAGCACACAGCAGATGAAACTGTTCTATTAGAAATATGATTTGAGGACTGATCTTCTTTAGGTCTTGCGCAGCATAGTTGCAGTAAATGAGAATCCTGCGTTTCATGGGCTCATTGTGCAGCTGCCTCTCGACTCCATCAACCCAATAAACACTGAGAAAATCACCAATGCTGTGGCTCCAGAGAAAGATGTTGATGGGTACGTCAAATCTGTGTTTTTCAAGAAAGCTACAGGAAAGCTGGGTCTGGTTGGTGACTTTCATTAACACATAAATATTTTTTACCACACATATATGTACTCTGCTGGGTTACATCAGGAAGGGCATCCACCATCTAAAACAATTGCCAGAGTAATTGGTGGTTCATTCCAAACAAATAGCTAAATATAGCTGAGGAGAAATGGTCACTTTATTTTAAGGTACAGTTCTCACAAACTATACTTTAACCAAGACTTTTAGCTCAATAAACTACTACTTTGCTCTTATTAATAGTTAATAAAGTAATGGTTTGGTTTAGTTATTTGATAGAATTAGAATAAGGTAATACATAAGTACTAATAAACAGCCAATATCTTATTAATAAGCCTGTGGAAAGCCAGTGGAAATTGGAACTTAAAGTGTTACCAAATACAGTATATATGAAAAAAATGTAAATATATTTTTACAATTATAACAAAGCCTTTGGCAATTGCTCTAAACCATCTCTTCTTTAGGCTATGTTACGTTTAATAAAAGTGCCATTGGCCAACTGCAGAGTAACACAAATATATACAATGCCAGTATGTACTTGGTACTTGTATTTGGTTTTTATTGAGTTTAAATTTTTTTGCTTCTTGCCATCAAACTGATATAGTTAAAAGTATGTTTTAGAAGCACAACAAGAATGTGGGTGAAATAATGGATTTTTTCCCTTTTAAATTAACAGGTAGTTTTAGACTGCAGTTTTTCATAACAAGGTCAAGTTCTATTTTCCAGATAAAATGTTTTGCTCCCTTATCTTTTTTCCATTTGAAGTCAAAGGGCCAAAGGCCCTTTTTTGAAGATGTCTGTGAATATTGGCTCTTTTTTTACTGATTTCAGATGTGTTTTTTTTCAGTGAAGTTTTTTTGAGAGGTTAGTGAGTTTAACATCTACACAGATACAAACAGATCCCACCTGCAGGCTTTTGACACATCGCTGAGATAGATTTATGCAGGACTCTTATGTTGTAGATCAATTATGTTACTGTGTGTATGATCACTTGTGTTTATATTATGTTCATCACAGGGTTTGCTGTAATTGCAGACAGGAGAACTGAGATATTTTGAGCTTTTATGGCTGGAAGCCTTAATACAAAGTCATTTAAACAACTTATAAATATTACAATTTGAAATCATAAAGTGATTTTGAAGTACTGTATAACATATAATACTGTAGCAATAGCTGTTTTAGCACACTCTTTTAGCATATTATTAATCATTTAGAACATTGCTAACATGGTTTTGCACCGTGTATATGCTTATTACGTTTTAGCTTATTGTTTGCATGTTTTTGTCATTCTCCTCATTTACAATGTTAAACATGCTAACAGTGAACTACTGTAGCAATGCTCACTCTAACGTGTTAAAACATGCTAATAGCTAAAATGTGCTAATAAATGTTAGCAAAGTTTTAACATGTTAAAACATGTTAACAAAAGCTAAACTTGCTAGAGGAATGCACATTTTGGTAAACAACATGCTAAAACATGAGCTGTGCTAAAATATGTTTGTAAGAACATTCTATATATTTGTTTAGATATTGCTACACAGAAAATGTAGCATGGTTTAGATACGCTAACATGGTCCTTATGGTATGCTTAAGCATAGTACTTTCTTATCAGAACTATCTTAACTTAATTTTGTCATCCTCAGACAGAAATGCATGTATCAAATGTTCTGGCAGTAATATGCTGATAAACCTGATTAGTTAATGTCATTTAACATCAAGCACAAAGAATTTGTTACACATTATTGTGTAGCACAACTGCACAACACATCTTTGTAATATGTTGAATATATTTTACAATATTTTACAACATAAGCATATTTTTTTCAATTTTGTGTGTTTAACATCTGCAATCTTCACATTTGTCATGTGAACTGTTTGTTATTTGTATGTTGTATGTTATTATGTTTTCCTCCCAGCTTGACCAGTATAAATGCGGGGAAGCTGTCTCGTGGAGATCTGGGCGACTGCTATATCCCATGCACTCCTAATGGCTGTATGGAGCTTATCAGTCAGGCCGGTGGGTGGAAACCTTTTGACCCTTTACCCATGAGCTCCAGCTCTCGCCAATCAGGGCCACTGTGTGATTGTCTAAAGGGCATTCATTCTGCGGCACAATAAGTGTCACTGGATAGGTTTGAAATATATATATATAAATAAATATATATATATATATATATATATATAGACACACACACAGACTGCAATGCAGGCTGATGACTTGGTGGTGAAATGAGCTGTCACCCAGCAGCAAGAGAAGAAGGATCCAGAACATTGTTTTTTTTTTAGCAGCACATATGGATGAGCCAGAAAAGAATGCACCATACAAACATAAATAATGGCGCATGAATTATAGTATCCTTACTTTCTTAGCTATGTATTTATCTGATGTTTTTATGTTGCTTTTTGTTTAAGCTTGTTCAGAGAACATTAAAAATTATAATTCCCACAATCTTTACAAATAAAGGTTCTTTATTGGCATCAATGATTCCGTAAAGAATCTTTAACATGCATGGAATTCGTTCATGTTTTAAGTGGTTCTTTAAAGTGAAATTGTATGTTATTTAAACTGAGAAATTTTTTGTTATTTTAAGAACATTATACCAAAAATGGTTCTTCAGTGGCATCATTGCAAAAAAAAAAAAAAACTTAAATTTTACAATAATTTTAATAGTTCATCATGATTGGAAAACTACTCTTTACTGAATTTTTACATAACAAAGAAAACAAAATTAAACATTAAATAAAACTGGAATGAACATTTAGTGAGTTTATTTATATAGCACATTTCATACATGATGGTAATGCAAAAGGCTTTACATAAACAAGGAATAAAAGAAACACAAATTGCAAGCATAGGAAAAAAGGATAAAACAGGTTTGAAAGGAATGAAAGAAGACAAGAAAAAGAGACAAATAGTGCAGTCATATATGTTTTTATATAATTTTGTTAGCTAGGATGCACTGTTTACAAGTTTGGGCTTGAATTTATTAGATACATTAAATAGTAAATTTAAAATAAATATATAACAAAAACAGTAATATTAGCGGTAAAATTAAGAATTGTAAATAGATTTTTCACCAACTATTTGATGCTTTTTTCACAATTCTTTGATAAACGGAGTATTCCCAAGAACAACATTTGAATTATAAATCTTTTGTCACATTAATGCACTTATAGTCTTTTTACAGATTTAATGCATTATTACCAAATATCAGTGTTAAGCTCTTAAACTGTTTTTTTTTTTTTTAATGAACACTTCTTGGGCTCTATTTTAATGATCTAGGTGCAAAGTCTAAAGCACATGTTGCAAAAGCATTAAAGGTTTGTCCAAATCCACTTTTGCTATTTTAAGAATGGAAAAATATGCTTTCGTCTAACAGGGTTGTGCTGATTCTCTTAATGAGTTATGGGTGTGTTTTAAGCATAATGTGCATTGAGCCAATTTAGAGTCTCATCTCCTATTCCTTTTAAGAGCCAGTTGTGTTGTGCCATGGCGCATTTGCTATTTACATGGCAGACTTTGTGGAAAAACTGAATGCTTTATTAGTGAGAAAACAGTTAAACAGACCATCTGCAGCACGATAAAGAACAAGCTTTCTCCATTCAGCCTCTTTGCTTTCTCTTCATTTTACTTTTACTCTTTACTTTACTCTTTTACTTTCGTGGATAAGGTGCTGTATGCACAAGACATCCATTAGCCTACATATTTAATTTTGTTTGTTAAGCGCAATGATTTGTTCCAAAACTATTTCTAAATTCAGTTCTAATTTCCAGGGAAATAGTAATTAAACAAAAATAATGACGTGGAACAAAGTTATATCTATTCTTATGCCCCATATGGTGATGCATACGTCTCCAAAACCCCACAGGTGGACAAATCTAAACTAGTTTTTATTAAAACAAATATAAATATGCATATAATAAATAATACTGCAAATAATAATAACAATATACAAATTGTATTGAATTAACATAACCACCCCCCCCCCCACCCCAACATAAAGAAGGCCTGGAAGTATTGTTATTTTTTTAATGAATAAAATAATATTTTTTTTTACATTTTAATCCTTGAATTTTTTTATATGTAAAGATACTTGTGTTTTGCTGTACATCTTGTGTGTATTGACCTGCATAGGCACATAACTAATGCTCTCTGAGCTGGACTTTAGACTAGCTTTCAGCAGGTCAGTGGCGCAGTCTATTTCAGTTTCTCAAAATAGTAACGCATCAACAATGCGTCTTAAAGCCTGGTTTATACTTCTGCGTCGAGTAATCGGCGTGAACAACTGTTTCTGTAGCTTTCCATCTGGACCTCCTTCACGAGGCTCGACACTTGTAAACACTTGCTCCGATGGATTTACGCGGCTTTCCAATCACAATCACAATGCTTGCGCTATGCATCGTGACGTGTAGTTAAATCTTTTGAGAGGTGCGCGTTAGCAACTGCCACGGCAAGGGCTATGCATCAACGCGCAGGCTGCACCAGAGCATATACAGTGTATGTGCGCTTGACGTAGTATAAATCAGCCTTAAGCACCTAATATTTAGACCGGAAGTGGCACAAATGATTTGTTATTTAAACAACTTGATGCAAAACGTGAAAATTAGGGTTGTGCTGGTCTGAAAATAGCAACAAATCGCACCCAACACATCTTGCACTGGGTGTATGCCTCCTTAATTTAAGTAGATTTGGACAAAACCATCTGCTAAATGACTAAAAGTAAATGTAGTTTCTTTAAAAAAAACTTTTAAAAAATGAATGCATTTATTTCATACAGTATATACAAACCAATTTCTATTACATTGTTGATCATCTATTATATTTTTACACTGATCTCATGCGACGCATTCTGCTATCTCTTCAAAGAATGCATATGGTGCTGCTTGGCTTAGTTTGAACAAGGCAACACAATGAGATGAGATCAGCCTTGGTGTCAATAGTGCTTCTGTTGGCAGCTCATTATGCTTTGGATCAGATCAAGTGTGATTCATGTGTGCAGATGTGAGTGTGATGGGGAAGAATGCTGTCGTGATCGGCCGCAGCAAGATTGTTGGAGCTCCAATGCACGATCTGCTCTTGTGGAGCCACGCAACAGTGACCACCTGCCACTCAAAGACCCCTGACCTCGCAGAACAGGTTGCTTTTTCTGCTTCACACACGCTTAGTTTTATAAGCCTTTTCCCATTACATTTCTCAATATTAGCACTTCTTTACCCTTACAGCTGTAACTCAGATTTATTATTATTTTCTGTGGAAGTTTTGGCTTAATTTAGTGGTCTGAGACACATTTTTGGAAAATAAAATGAAATAAATGCAACCGCGTCAATTTATTGTTGTTTTTGCAATAGTAGGGAGTTCAAAAATGTTCCAAAAATAATGTCTTTATAATATAAAAACTTAACTTAAAGAGATAAAAAGTGAGAATTCTGTCCTCATTTACTCATCCTCCACTCGGTGTCAAACCTATTTGAGTTTCATTTATCTGTTGAACACAAAGGAAGATAAACTGAAAAATATTGACTGAAAAAAACATTGAATAGTTTTGATAGTATTTTTTTGTTCCTAATAAGGATGTTAATAGCAGCTTTTTTCCAATATTCTTTAGAATATCTTGTCAAAAGAGAGACATTCATAAGGGTGTACAATGGTTACAATCATTTTGGGTGAACTATCCCTTCAAATGGTCACTTTACCCAAAATTCAACTTTACTTACCATTTACTCATGTCATTTGTTCGATTTCTTTAGTAATTGCTGAAGAATGTTGGAAGAAAGAAACTCAAACATCTTTGGAACATGTGGAGGAAGAATAAATTATGAAGTTTTAATATTTGGGTGAAATATGTATGATATGGTGCTTTACATTTTTTAAAACAAATTTCCATAGCACTGGCTGATTTTAAATTGCCATTTTGACAGTGTTTGAAATGGATTATACCCAGTGTTATTTGAACTTATTTGAAAAAATAATTAATAATAGTTACTTTAAACTTTTAGGAAGTTTGACTGACTTATAATACACTTGCCTTAAATACTGTACATTTAATAGTTCAGTTAAATTAGTTATTTTGTTCAATAATTTAAGAAAGAAATAATAACAATGTCACAAATATAGTGACATTGCTTTGATACATAAATTGTTTAGCTTTTTAAATAAAGCTGTTTTGTCTGTTTGACAAAATTTTCATTTATTCATTTTCTCTTTGGCCGAAATAAAGTAATAAAGTCCCTTTAATAATCAGGGGTTGCATATGTTTTAGGCAGCGAATGCCCTTGCAGCTGCAACCTATCACTGGGAAACACTCATACACTCTCATTCACACACATACATTACGGACAATTTAGCTTACCCAATTCACCTATAAGCGCATGTCTTTGGACTTGTGGAGGAAACCAGGGCACCCGGAGGAAACCAACGTGAACACGGGGAGAACATGCCAACTCTACACAGAAATGCCAACTGACCCAGCCAAGGCTCTAACCAGCGAGCTTCTTGCTGTGAGGCGACAGCGCTACCCACTTCGCCACCACACCGCCTTGACACAGAATTTACAGAATTAAAAGTTTTATTTATATTGTTGAAATTTAAAGGGATTTTATTAAGACAAGCAACTAAATTACTTATTTAGTTATTAAAAACATTTTCATACAAAATAATCAGAAAAGTAATTTAAATGCAATTTAAAATATGTAATTACTCAATAGTAATTAAAACATTCTTTAAAATAACTTACCAAGCACTGTTTATAGCAGTGGTGCCCAAACTTTTTCTTATGAAAGGCCAAAAACCAAACTTGATTGAGGATAGTGGGCCGAAGGTAAATATAGTTGTCATGGGTAATTTCCAAAATTTTTAAATAATATTTAAAATGACTAGAAAACATTGCTTTACATTAACTAAAATCGTATTTTATTTTTTTTATTTTATAATTAAGCTATTACAGTAAAAACAAAACAATCTCGTTTATAGCAGAATTACACTAGTTTTTGTCTTGATTTGCTTACCGATGTCTTCTGCATAGTCCTCTATCTGTCGAGTGACAGTATTTACATTTTTTTAATTCTGATTCATTTACAACATTTAATTGAAACATTTAATTTCAGTTTGCTTTTGATTTCTCTACCCTCTCAATCATACTTACTCTCCTCAGATGGGATGGTGGGCCAAATCAAAGGTTACAATGGGCCAATGTTGGACCCTACTTTGGGCATCTGTGGTTTATAGCCTACTTTTGACATTCCCTTGTTGCATGAGATGCTATACATTTTAGGTTTATAAATTTAAGATTCTTGCACCTCAAACAAGCATGATTGAGCTTTTGGGCCAAATTTGAATGTTGTAAATACTGTTTACTGATGAATGCTTATATTTGAATAACAGCCTAAAAATATGTGTCTCCTAGATTAAACTGCTAAATTCTTAATGAATCCTTATATTTTGGGGGATGTTTACAGAGTGTTTGGGTCAACAGGCTTTCACTGGAAATCTCTCAGCCTTGATTAAAAATATCTTCCTTTGTGTTATGAAGATGAACACATTCCTAATGGGTTTGAATGTCATAAATGTAATTAATCTTCAATTCAAAGTTACTTACTATTTATTTTTAGTCCTTTGTGATTCTTTCTAGCAATTTTTGAGTAAAAATATTTTCTATCAAAATATATATATTTACTTTCTGTTGCAGATATTACATCAAAGAAGAGCTTTTGAAGAGTAAAAAGATTAATCTAATTTTTGCTTTATGGATTTTGAGTGCAGACCTTGGACTAACATGTGGTTTTAGTGTGATGGCTGCTGGAGTAGATGCATGAATGACTCTCAGTGCTTTTTTGTTTTTCTTTCAGGTGGGCAAAGCAGATATTTTGGTTGTGGGTGCTGGCAGAGCAGAGATGGTAAAGGGCGAGTGGGTGAAGGAGGGGGCCGTGGTCATTGACTGCGGCATCAATCATATACCAGGTCTCTCTGCTCATATGAATCTGTAATGAAGTATTAAATAGCAGCTGTTTTTGGCTTACATGTTTACCTTTGACTTGCACACCCAGATGAAAGTAAAGCCAGCGGGAAGCGGGTGGTGGGTGATGTGCATTACCCCTCAGCTAAACAGCGAGCTGGATTCATCACCCCAGTGCCTGGTGGAGTTGGACCCATGACCGTGGCTATGCTGATGAAGGTATCATATTAAGATAAAATTACTTGCCTGTTCATAACCATTTGGGTAAATGTGGGCAGCAGTTTTGCAGACTATAATTACTACGGATAAGTGAATGCAGTAAAATGTGAGCTAGACCTGTATTTTTTTAAACAAATGCAATGATTGCACAGTATCTTTTTTTTTCAAAGAAATTACTGCCCTAGCTGAGAAATGTAACGTTGATACTGAACTAGATATGCTTTATTAAATTGCTGCCCAATAGCAAAAAATCTCAGAAATTTTTTTCTGTTATTTTATGATATCTAAATAAATTACAAATAAAGAACTAAAACATTTATTTTTGAAGCGGATGTAAGTTTAATGTATTTTTGTAATAAATTAACCATTTCAATGTTTGAGTAAAAGTTAAGGCATTTATATTTTTACCAAGTATTTATATTAAAAATAAAAGCTCTTTTTATTAACCTACATGTATTCAGTTCAGAATCCAGACAAAAAAGTATCATGGTTTTCACAAAAAAAAATATCAGCAAACTGTTTATTCCCAGCAGGCACCGGACGTCAACATGACGTCAGATTGATGTTTGGCCTGTCGTGGGACATTGCATTTTTATTGGAAATGAAAATCGGGTTGACGTCACCACTATGACGTCTATCAGATGTGGATTTTAGTTGCCATACACGTCAATATGACATTTGTTTAAGATGTTGGCTCGACATTGGATTTTGGTCACTTTCCCACAAAACCTAAAATCAGCAAAATATCAACTTCATTATTGGATGTCAAAATAACATTGTCCTTAGACACTGGCGACCTAAATCTAACCTGATATTAACGTCTTAGGATGTTTTGTGTCTGCTGGGTTTGCAGCATGTTTGAGCATATTAAAAAAATAAAATAAAATATCATGTGACACTGAAAACTGAAGTAATAGTTGCTTAAGAGCATTAGAGGATTTTACACACCAAAAACTTGACTGGTAATGTACAATATCAAAATGCACATTCATTACATTTTTAAAAGATTAACATCAAGTTGGCATTCAATATTTAAAATGTAATAGAAATGTAAAAATATTGCATTTCCAGTCATGTAGAGGTAAATACTGAGATAAGTTTTTTTTTTTTTTAAATCTAAATCAGAAAACAAAAGCTGCACACATATATGCAAACTACAGTGACTGAAAGAGCTTAACGTGCTGCAATTTAAGAAAACATTTGCAATTACAAAAAACGCCAGCAAATTGAGCAAAAGCACACGTGCTGCAAATTGTCACAAAGCAAACAATAAAACGCGATGCATTTTCTCACAACGGAAACATTTTACGAAAACGTGCTGCATTTTCTCACAACACAATGGAAATGTTTCAAGGAGACCCTAAAACGTGATGGACCAAGCTATTTAGGTTATGGTTATTTAGGCTAATAAATACTAAAGACACAGGATGTTGGGACCTGGATATTAAAATAAACAAACAAAAAACTCACCTTTCAAAGATCACCTACAACTTCACTTAGCAATAGTCATGGCACAGCAGCGTCCGTCACATTTTTGGGTCCCCTTGAAACATTTCCATTGTGTTCTGTTCTTTTTGTAAGTTGTTTTTTGTAAGTTGTTTGCGACGTGGGAAAATGCAGCACATTTTTTGTGTGTATGCGTTGTAAAGATTTGCAGCACATGTGCTGTCAAACTGATGAAGATCTTTTCTAAATTTTTTGTAATTACATATGTTTTAATTACATTGAAAGATCAGGAAAAAAACACACAAAGACCTGCCTATAAGCCATTCCCTCAAATTAATCTGGAAAGTACTCATAAGTGGATTAAAGAGACATATTGTTAAGTGTCAGGTGTTAAAATGAATATTTATCTCTTAAACTTGTGATCCAACTTTTATGCTTTACAAATATTGAGCTTATATTGTACAAACACAAAGCATTTTTTTAAATAAACACTTCTGTTTTTCTTGTTTGGATTTGGACCAGAATACAGTTGAAAGTGCGAAGAGGTTTCTGCAAACACACACTCCAGGCAAGTGGAACTTAGTGTACACAAAGAAGAGACCCCAAGAACCTCAGCCCAGGTACTCCCTCGGCCTGCTTGTTAATATGAAATATATTTCAAGTAATCATGTTATTTAGCATGACATTTCTGCAGCTCATGCTGATCCTCGCTCTGTTTTTTCATTTCTTCAGTGATGCTGCAATCTCCTGTTCATGTGAAAGCAAACCAGTCATTCAGCTCGCCAGAGAATTGGGTTTGTTTTCTGATGAAGTAGAGTCATACGGCAGGAGCAGGGCTAAGATCCGATTGAATGCTTTGAAGCGCATGGAGAAACAGCCTAATGGGAAATATGTGGTTGTCACCGGGTAGGATGCATCTTGAAAAATAATTATGAACTTTAGCACAAACCTATAATATAGTAACTTTCCACAAGCGCCATCTTATTATACTTCATAAGGCTTAAGTTAAGTAATTGGTGTCAAATGATCAATGGTATAATTAATGATCAAATTATCAAATTTATTATGTATTATGCATGTATGTATGTATGCATATGAATGAATGTAATGAATACACTCAGTACACACAATTTTATTTTGGATTAAATAATTCAGATTTATTTATTTGTTTTCAAAGTCAATCTATTTTGTGTTACTAGAGTTACTTCTTCTCCGATGGGTGAGGGAAAGCGCACCACTGCCCTCGGACTGGCTCAAGCTTTAGGGGCTCACCTGAATACCAATGCTTTTGCTTGTGTGCAAAAGTCTTCCCTAGGAACCTGTTTTGGTGCTAGAGGTGAGAGACAAACAGTATATATGGACTCCCAGTTTCACCACTGAAAATTTATTACACTTTGGTGAAATATAATTCTCACATGACAGGCCACGCATTACGTGCCAAGTCATAAATAAATACAGTTGACTAAACGTACTATAAACATAAAAAGGCTTACAAAGTAGAAGTAAATAAGGCCCAATCCCTGTTTTATTTTTGTACCCCTACCCCTTCCCCTTGACACTTGAAACAGAGTATGAAGGGAAAGGGCTTTAAAATACACCCCTAAGAAATGGGACACCACTACAGCACCTGCACACGTCAACATATGTCATCGCAAGATCTTGCTTCATATGAGATTGACTATGGCGACTACTGTAGTTATTCCAGTTGCATTATTTTTTGATATTTGTCTTCAGGAAAACACAGAAGGCATATATCACCTTATCATAACAATATAATGTGGCAATAACATTGTAACTGTACTGTGTATTTACACTGTGGCCATATTTATCTATGTAAACACACAAAAACAACATTAACATTATAGCAGACACTGTAAAAAGCTCATTCCAAGCCACTAGACTTTTCTGGCAGGATATTCGAGTGTCATCAAGTGACAGATGTGAAAATATGTTGTGGGACTGCTACACAGGAGTTATTATTAGGGATTATAGATAATGAAATTAAGCAGTTTTTACTTTTGCAGTTTTTGTAAGCATGACGGTAAAACACGAACATTATGAATGTATTAAAACATATGCTTGTTGTAAAAATGACAAAAATACTAAATTATGCATGTCCTTACTTCTGTGTGCAGCTATACTCCTGTTGCAGATGGTGTATTTTGGGAAATTTTCTAACCCCTTGGTTTTGAGTGTGGTCCTGAAAAAAGTTTCAAGGGCTATCTAGCACTTCCCCTTAGCCCTACACAGTTAAGCTAATCGGGACAACCTACCTCTTCACTTGAATGTGCAAAACGAGGGGTAGGGGTAAGGGCTAAGGGGTAGCATTAGGATTGGGCCTAAATAAAAAATTATGTTTTGTCATATATGTTATGAAAAGTCAAATTGGATTAAGATAAAAAGTCAAATAAAATTAAATTGAGATTAAAAAGCAATAATTATGATAGTGAGTGACGCGGTTGTGTAGTGGGTAGTGCTGTCATCTCACAGCAAGAAGGTCGCTGGTTCGAGTCTCAGCTGGGTCAGTTGGGATTTCTGTGTGGGATTTGCATGTTCTCCCCATGTTTGTGTGGGTTTCCTCCGGGTGCTCTGGTTTCCCCCACAGTCCAAAGACATGCGCTATAGGTGAATTGGGTAAGCTAAAATTGTCTGTAGTGTATGTGTGTGAATGAGTGTTTATAGGTGTTTCACAGTGATGGGTTGCAGCTGGAAGGGCATCCGCTGCGTAAAACATATGCTGGATAAGTTGGCGGTTCATCCCGCTGTGGCGACCCCAGATTAATAAAGGGACTAAGCTGAAAAGAAAATGAATGAATGAATGAATTATGAATTCTGTAATGAAGAATTATATTTGACAATTAGTAATAACGACTGCAATAAAGCATGAGGCAAAATGCCAAAACTCAGATAAAATGATGATATAAGATGTAAAATCTAGATGTATATATCTGACAAAAATCTAAGAAATTATATTAGACAAATCTCAATTACAACATTAAGATGCTAAATTAAGAGATCAGAAGTCATAAAGATGAAGTAACTATAATTGTGACAAAAAGTTGCAATTGATAGAATAATAATTATGACAAAAAGTCAAAGTTATGTGGTAAAAATACATAATTGACAAAAGAGAGTAAATACGAATCTGAGCAGTCATAATAAAGAAATAAAAGACAAACAAGATTGATTGAAGTTGTGTTTCAAGTAGTTTGAAACATTTACAAATTTATTTCTCAAATTTTGAGCTTTTTTAAAACTCTAAACTGAAATAAAACATCTTACATGAGTTTGCCTATTGATTTATTTGAGGTCATGGTTGCTTTTTGTCCACAGGGCCAGCTGTTGGAGGAGGATACTCTCAAATTATCCCACTGGAGGAGGTAGGTTTACTTCTTCCTTGTAGCACAGATTTTAAAGCATCAAATAAAAAATGAATATCATCCAACACACTGATCCCAGGTCAGCCTTCAGCCTTCAGGCCAGAATGAGCTTGTCTCTGCTGCCGGTAGACTGGTGATGGACACTGTTAAAGCACATGCTCACTATGAGACCAAACTCTCGGAAAAGGTCAGGCTTGTGTTTGATATGTGGGTGTTTCTATAATTAGAGATACAATTGGAACAAAAAAAAATTTTCAGTAGGAGAAATTCTTTGCAGTAAGTTACTGAAATACATTCAGTTTTAACAATTCACTTCTTGTCAAACACAGGTTACTTTTCCAGTATTACCTTTTTTACTGGAATTATTGGAGTTTTTACTGGAGTATTGCTGTCAGCTGTTACAGTTTGACAGAAACAAAATTGACAATTGAAAACAAAATGTTTCAGAAATTTTAGCTAAAAACTATTTGACAGTAACAGAATTGATAATGTTAAACACTTTAGCCAAAAACAGAATTTAATAAAACACCTTTAAACAACCCACTATCTGTGAGAAGTTCTCTGTTGCTTATGCTAATATAGTAGGAATTTTGACATTTTATAGTTTTATATTAAAAACTTTTTGAATTAATTAATGAATTAATTAATGTCTTATCAGACAGAGCACACTTACCTTTCAGTGTTTCAGATAATATCAGTGAGGGAAAGTGACATAATTTTCTGTATCTTGCATAGATAAATTGGAGAAAATTCTACCAATTTAAAGGCAAAGTCTAGTACCCCAAGATAACTGACTTTTTTTTTTTTTATATGAACACTATTTTAAAAATGTATTAATGTTGTATTAAATAGGAAAATTGACTGTTTAGGGCTAAAATTAATTTAAATTAAATTAATAAATTAAATATTACCAAAAGTAATATTAAAATAATTTGATTACATAATAATACCTGATGGAAAAAATACATTGGCAAATTCTGAAAACAAGGACAAAAAGAGGATTCCAGCACTACTTGTGATGAACGTAGATACATTTATTGATTAATACCAATGTGTTCAAAAAGTCAAAATGCATTGTTGTTTTTAATAAATATATCTCTTTTATCACAAGCAATGCTGGAATCCTGATTTTCAACCTGAAAATGTGAAACGTGTCATGAAAAAAGCAGAAATACTAATCACTTTGGACCCCAAACACACAGTTATAGAATCACCCATGTGTCTGTCTGTGTGTGTTTATATTTATACCTGTGTATTAGTATTTGGTATAATCTCACACGCTTGTGTCTGGCAGGCTTTGTTTGATTTGTTGGTTCCTCTCAGAGAGGGTCAAAGGTGCATCTCCTTGGCTCAGCTTAATCGACTGAATGTAAGTCGCAGGAGAAGTCTACAGTAAAATACAAAGCTACATTCAGATGACATGGTCAAAATGTCCTTTATGACCTATAGAAACTGGCCATTGAGAAATCTGACCCCTTGACCTTCACAGAGAGGGAGATAAGGCGCTTTGTTCGATTGGACATTGACACAGACTCTGCAACGGTACGTTTTAGTCTCACAATGTCGGTTTGCCACTACATTTAACATAGAAGACTTATGTTTGTATGTACAAATGCATTTGTGTATGAGCGCACCAAGTAATCCCATACCATTATGTTGTTTGGCAAGAAAAAAAAAAACAACTGTTTTTAATCAAATTAATGCAGTACTTATCTTTCAAAAGATAGAGACATCTTTTAAAAACTTTACAAAATCTAACCAATGTTATTGACAGTGTTGCCAGATTGGGCGGTTTTAAATTTGATTGTGAGGGTAAAAAATGGCATTGGCGCATTGACAAAATTTGGGCGGTTTTGAAAATTATTCAACAAAACATAATTGTGTGCTCCTACTTTATTCAGTTAGTAGTGACCAGTGCATAGCGCAAACCGCATGGGTCCACCCAAAAGAGGAGGTGAAGGAAAGTTATATCAAAATCTGACTCCTCAGACAAATCCAATAGCAGTTAAACGTGCAGTTTATCATGACACTTTTATTAATGTTTTTTTCGGCAATAACAGCAAGAAAAAACATTGAAGCATTGTCTAATTGGTAAGCTGCATGTAATTATGTTCAAAAGAATTTAAAAACGCCAAATGGGGCCCCTTTTTAAAAATAAAACATACTCTAATAGGTAGTGTAATCTAGACATCATTAAGTGCAGTGTGTGAGTGAGAGGGGGGCAGTGTTTCGATGTGATCCGGTTATGTTGTGGATCTGTAACTGCTGGTGTTGGTTGCTGTATGGTTAAACATTATGATAGTTAAAGTAACTAGGTTAATTTCAATTTAAATCAATTTAAATAAAATAAAATATTAATCTAATGTTTTGGGCATTTTTTGTGAGTTTGAGCAGTTTTTGGACAGCTTTTGGGCTGGAAAAAGTCAGCTATGTCTGGCAACACTGGTTATTGAATACTGATCAAAATATTGATCTAGAATTTTCAGAAATGTTTGAGACACATCTCTTAGAGATTAAATGTTTGAAAAAAAAGTCAACCATTTAAATTTCATTTAAATGTAATAATTATGACATGGACCCCTGATAAATAAGGGACCAAGCCGAAGGAAAATGAATGAATAATGGCATATGGTAAAAAAAAAAGTAATTGACATTGTTAAAGTTTACACTAAATGCTGGGTTCCACACAAACAATTTGTGTTGGGGCAACATGAAGGAATAAATAAACTTATTAGTTTTTAGAAATTGAAGCGGATTGAAGCAAAAGTTGTCCCAAGAAAACTTAAAGAGTTGTTTCAGGCCATTTTAAATAAGCAGTTCAAACAAACAACAAACATCTTTTTTTTCAGATGTATGTATGACATGAGGTAAAATGTTTCTTATTTTTTGAAAAACATTTACAAAAAAAATTGTCAATAAAGAACTCGTATAAAGTAAAAATTATGATTGAAAATGCATCTATGACAAAAAGTTGGATCAGTTGAAATCATGAAATAAAAACAAATCCTTAATAATGAGATTAAATAAAACACACACAAACACACACATCGTTTATTTTACAACATATAGCATGTTCTATTCAAAAAGATTTGGAATGTAAACCGTTCAGTATTTGTTGATCTTAAGTGTGCGTCTGCACTCTTCAGGATTCTTTCTTTTTGGAAAATGAGATGATGGCTGTCCTGTCACTCAGCAGCAGTGAGGAAGAGATGCAGCAGAGACTGGCCAACATCATAGTAGCCACAAACAAATCTGGAGATCCTATCACTACCGAGGATTTAGTCAGTATGTGTTCACATGTTTAAGTGTGTCCTTAAATGTGTGTGATCTAATATACACATAATTTCATTATACAGAATATCAGTGGTCCGTTGGCCATGCTACTGAAAGAAGCCTTGAAACCTGTCTTGATGCAAACTGTCGAGGTGAGATTTAAACAACGCAAAGTGTCACATGACCTCTGAAAATGTCATTGTCGTTATTCAGACTAAATATTTTAGAGTTGTTGTGCGCAGAATGATTTTTATTTATTTGTTTCGGCTCTGTCAGATTTTGTCTCAGCACGTCTCAGTCTTTCTCTCTCTAGGGTACACCAGTGTTTCTTCACACCAGCCCATTAGTCGACATTGCCCAAGGCGGTTCTTCCATTCTGGCAGACAAAATGGCTTTAAAAATGGTTGGATCAGAAGGATTTGTAGGTAAAGAAGAATTATATTTAGTAGTAATCATATATTGTATTACCTAAATATTGTGCATTCATATTAGGAAAAATGCAACACAAATGCACCATTTAAATGTTTGAGATCAATAAGTTTTTTTTTAAGCAAGGCCAAAGAAATCATCAAAATGCAATGACAAATGTAGACATTTGGAATGTAGCGTTTATGTTATATTTTTTACATAATTTTTTAATAGGAGCTTAAAAACATTTTTTTTATTTTGAATAAATTTTAAGTAGTATTTCACAATATTATTATTTTTAAAATATTTATTTAAAACTGTAATAATATTTTATAACATAACTCTTAACTGTTGATCAAATGAAGACAGACTTGGCATATGAGAATTTTCTTCAGAAGAACTAAAAAATATTACCAACTTGAAACTTGCATTGATACTGAAGAAAATATTGATGTTGCTGTAATATAATAAAATTAATCTGGTTCTTCCTGTATTTTAGTGACAGAGTCGGGTCATGGAGTTGACGTTGACTTGGAGAAGTTTTTCAACATTAAATGCCTCTACTCGGGTCTTCAGCCAGATGTGGTAGTGATGGTGGCAACCATTCGTACATTGAAGATGCACGGCGGAGCACCTCCTGTGAGTCACACAACACGCATCCATTATGGATTTGCTTGACATTTAAAGCTACGAGACAATGCAAATTATTCAAAAATCAGCTTTGTGCTTCAGACTACAATTTAATTTTTTGCGTTTATAGGTCCAAGCAGGTTTGCCCCTTCCAAAAGAGTATTTACAGGAGGTAATACACGTTTATGCCTGACAACATTATGATGGATGGATGGATGGATGACAATAAATGTTCATATTACCTATTTAAAAACATATTTAAACTGATTTATTCTATATTTGCTGTTTTAATAAACTTGCATAACATATATTATATTTATATTATATTATAAATTTAATACATAACACATTATGCATAATACCATATAAAATAAATAATTTAAATGTTGTTAAAATTGTACATACTGTATATACATTTTATTTTTGGATTCAGACCATGCATATCTGTAAACTATATGTAGCCTCCTATCTGACATATATGACAATTGTTTTATGTACACTGAATGTAGGAGACACTATTATTTAGATAGGTTTACTGTGTGTATCACTTGACGTGAAGCATTTTCTCCAATGCAGAACCTCAAGCAGCTGGAGAGAGGCTGTTGTCATATGAGGAGGCAGGTGGAAAAAGCACAAGCATTTGGTTTACCGGTGATCGTAGCTGTCAACAAATTCAGGTAAAGCAGCAAGCAGCCAACAATAAAATATTTAGCCATTTGGGACTTTTCATACATCATTATTATTAGAATAGAATAGATTACTATTAATGTCATTGCATGGAACATACTGTACAACAAAATTTCATATCTTTAGAAATCCAACTACAAAAATTAAAACATATTTCAAGTAATTAAAGATTTAATAAACAGTCTCGTAAAAATAATTGTATTGTAAATGCACCACACAAAAAGTAGTTAATGTTGTAAATGTAAAACAAAGTTACTTTTTGGAAAATCTCTGCAAAAAGGATGCATGAAAAGTGGAGGAAAATATTGTATAAATATTATAATAATGTAAAATCAGAAAAAGGGTAAATATCTCTTTAAATATTACATTTAGTCATTTAGCAGACGCTTTATTCCAAAGTGACTTACAATTGAGGAGGCATTCAGCGATTCAACAAGAAGAGGCAGTACACACAAGAAGAGTTAATTATACAAATGAACTGTTAGTGCTAGGAGAATTAAGTGCTAGAGTAAGGAGGGGATTGTTTCTACAGGTGGTTTGTCAAGCCCACTTAGCTGTGTGAAGCACACTTCGTAAATGCACAATGTTTTTTTTTTTTTTTTGAGATACTATTCCAATTGCTTTCTGTTTTAGGTCAACTCTAAGGCCCCGTTTACACTGCCAGTTGAATGTGACCCAATTCCGATTTTATTTTGCTCATATGTGACAGATTGGATATGTTCTATGACCGTGTAAACACAAAAGAAAATGCATGCATTCAGATATTCAGAGATCGGTTTCAGGCCTCCGTCATATGTGGAAAAAAATCAGATATAAATCTGATATGTAACAAAGCAACAATCATCTAAACAGGCAGATTGGATTTATTGAGGCATTCTGTTTTGTACGTCATTAAATTTGCGACAATGTGGTACTTCTCTGCGGTTTAATGACGTAGAAGGAAGATCGTGTGTGGAGACACAGACAAGGTAAACAACAACAACAAAGGGAAACATGGAGGAGGAATGAGGTCAGTCGCCACAATTTGCTCCCACCAAACCTGAGATCTTTCTTGTACTCACAAATTCCTCTGAATGGTGGAGGACAGCATATGTAAACCATAGGCGCTAGCTGCAATGACGGCCCTTTCCCTCCTTCTCCGCCTCAAAACCATTTTAAAGTTGGGCGAACTTTGCATATTTCGCAGAGCTAAAAGCAAGATAATTTCTTTCATCGTGGTTAGTGTAGTGCAGATGCTAGAACCCGCCTTTACGCATGCGCGACGTCGAAAATTGTATGGCAGGTGTAAACACAAATTGGACGTGGGTCACAATTAAAAGGACGTGTAAACAGACAGGCAAAAAAATCTGACATGGGCAACAAATCGGAATTGGACATCAAGACCTGACAGTGTAAACAGGTCCTAATTGACTTTTAATTGACTTAGTATTAACAGTTAATGTTTTATTTATAAACAAAGCAAACAACAACACTGTTTAAACTTGTTTATGTGATCTAGTAAACATACAGAAGTTGTTTTTATAGGTACAGCTTTCTATAGACCCCCCTCATGAAACGCCATATTAAAAAATGCTGTGCATTGACATATCTACAGGTCACAGATCTAGTGGATTTTTCCTAGAACAATAAATAAGGTTTTTAACTGAAACCATGATTCTTTGAGATGTAAATCCAAGTCAACAGCTACCCACACTTTAGAAGTAAAAAAACTAAATTAATACCTGTGGGTCATGACTTATGGATCTTATGGAACACAACACTTGGTCTGTTCAAGAAGCTGAACATAATTAATTAATGCAGTAGTATTACATTCATATGAATCCATAAAATCAGAAAAGCAACCAATACTATTATTTTTAATTTTTATTCAGTGTCACTGATATATATTTAGTTATGATCTAGTAGTCTCTAAAGATGATTTTTTTTGTCCTTTGTACACTAATCGTATGCTCATGAGCCAAATTAAACCACACACACACACAACACTCCCACTCAGTGAATGTGTGTATGAATATGAGCTCTGATTGTGTTTGGCGTAGCTCTGATACTGACGCTGAGCTGGAGCTGGTGCATGGCCAGGCGAGGCAGGCTGGTGCCTTTGATGCAGTGCAGTGCAGCAGCTGGTCTGAAGGGGGTGCTGGAGCTCTGGCTCTGGCCGAAGCTGTTCAGAGAGCAGCAAAACTACCTGCCCGCTTCAAGTTCCTCTATGACTTGCAGGTAGGAATTGGCAAAGTGGGTAATATTTACCTAAAGGATGCTAAGGCAGGAAACTTTTTTTTTTGCAAAGAGCAATATCATGCCATACTTTCCCAGTTGATTGATTATCAATGTTATGATTTAATATTTAAATGCTGTGTTATTTATTTACACATGCACTAAGTTCTATACATTTCTAACTTATTGAACTAAACAAGTCAATTTAACATTTTTATTAGAGTTTATTGTTTTTACATATTAGAGTCAGAGGTTTTGAGGTGAATTTGAGAATCTCATTTTATCACTCCATAATTTAGGAAATACTGCTAATGGCCAGCTGATAAAATAACAATTTATGAACATTTTCCTATGTAAAAACCTTCAAGATTTGTGATAAAACTGTATCGTTTGGTGTATGTACATGAGTGCTGAAGTGGAAAAACAAAAACCGGTTTTGAGAAAACAATAAAAACTGAAATCTACAAACACACATTGATAACTTAGACTATGATAAAAGAATTGTTTTGAATGTTTTCTTTACATTAGACTTAAAAGAAATAAATTAGTGCTTGCATAGAATAATCGCAAATTAATCACATTCTAAATAACTGTTTGTTTTGACATAATATTTATGCGTGTATTCTATATATTTGGGGCAGCACGGTGTCGCAGTGCGTCGCGTTTTGGCCTCACAGAAGGTCACTGGTACGCTAAATTGTTCGTAGTGCATGTGTGTATGTCCTGGTCCTTCAGGTTGGGGGTTGAGCGTTGGACTAATGACCCTTGTCGTAAAAATTAGATTACGAAACACCAACATAGTGTAGCTTAAATAGCAACTTTGATATAAACGACCCTGGGAGTAAGTAAATAAGTATTCTTTATATTTATTATTTATATGTGATACACAGGCAGCGCGGTAGCACTGTCACCTTACAGCAAGAAGGGCGCTGGTTCGAGCATTGGCTGGGTCAGGTGGCATTTCTGTGTGGAGTTTGCATGTTCTCCTCGTATTTGCATGGGTTTCCTCTGGGTGCTCCGGTTTCCCCCACAAGTCCAAAGACATGCGCTATAGGTGAATTGGGTATAGACTAAATTGTCCGTAGTGTATGAGAGTGTATGGGTGTTTCCCAGTGATGGCTTGCAGCTGGAAGGGCATCCGCTGCGTAAAACATATGCTGGATAAGTTGGCGGTTCATTCAACTGTGGCGACCCCTGATTAATAAAGGGACTAAGCCGAAAAGAAAATGAATGTATGAATGTGAAACACATACATGGAAACAAATCTATACAAAACTATTTTGTTACATATATATTTAAATTTATATATAATTTGTATCATATGTATTTAATATATAAATATAAATACAAAAGCTCTGAAATATATGCATGCATGTGTATATTTATATATACATAAAAAATATACAAAGTACACACAATTAAATTGTCAAAACAAACTTTTATTTTGGATCCCGATTTAAATTTAAACTAATACTTTATGCAAGCCCTGAATCTTAAAATTGAAATCTAAATCTCAAAGTCTATTTGCTTGTAGTGTCTTGTCTTAAATTTTTCAAGGGGAGATCCACAATTTTTTTACCATGAAGATGGATTCTAAAATTACAGTACTTTGAGTAAAAGCTTTAGCTGAATTATTAGTGCTAGAGAAAGTACCTAAGAGCATTTATAGCACAAATGAAAGAATATCTGCTAGAAGTGCCATTAAATGCATTATTCAGGTATACAGTGAAGCTATTTTTATTTTAACTCATCATTTTTTATTACCCTGGCTCCTTGTTATCTTTTTCACGTATATTCTTAGATCAATTAGCACTTTATATATAGAGCTGTTTCATTAATGACTTCATCATGCATGAAATCGTTTTAATTGACAAGGCCTAAATATAGCCAGCATGAAAACAGTTCATCACACATAGGCAATTAAGGCTTTGAGGAAGTCTGTATGCTATGTATTAAGTACAGGGAGGGAACATTGGGATCAATCCAAAATCATTTACTCAACTATTACATTATTAAAAGTAAATGTTTTTTTTTTCAGACTCCAGTCTCTGATAAGTTAAGGACTGTAGCACAAAAGATGTACGGTCTGAAAGACATCAAGCTGTCTCTGAAAGCAAAGGAAAAACTTGCACTTTATGCAAAACAGGTGAGATTGCTTTGCACAAAATACAAAGAGCAAAAGAGCAAAATATGTTTTTGGTCTATCTTATCACAATAAGATAAGAGAGACAAATTCCAGTTTACACTTAGTATTTAATCTCTCTTTTGTTCACTTTTAATGTGGAGAGGTGTATGTACGGTTTTATAGAAATAAGCTTGATCAATTTACATATGAATAAAAACAGACAACTGAGAATCATATGAGGACAACCAGCTTACATTTCTGATTTGGTTTGTGTTACAGTAAGAACGGATTAAAAAACATTGGGGTGTTTTTTTTTTCATATAAAACTCACAAATAGTCAGGCAAATTTAAATCCCCAAATTTTTATCTGGCTAGCGTGCTTTAACAACACATCCTGTAATGTTTTATATTAGCTAGTAAGCAGAGAATAGTTCGAACACATGAACAGTTGACCCATAGTAACCTTTGATTTGGCCCGCCATCCCATCTGAGAAGACAAGGGGGATGATGGGGAGGTCTGTTGAGGCAAAGCATTTGACAGACACCATCATTTCAGATTTAACATGACCTTATGTTTGTTTATTTTATTGCTAAGCCACTAAAAAAGCAAAATGAAATAAAAAAAATTTCATGTGTTAATTAGTTAAAGATAAATTGTTATTTACCTTAAATATTTAAAATATCGTCACTCAGGCAAATCAAGGCAGGTCCAGCTTGACTAGTGTAAATGACATTGAACTCCCTTGTGTTATAAATGAGATTGTTGATGTTTTTACTGTAAATTCATGTTAAAATAAAATTATACTGCATTACTACTCTACCTGACAAAAGTCTTGTCACCTATTCAAGTTTTAAGAACAACAAATAATAACTTGACTTCTAGTTGATCATTTGGCATCAGAAGTGGCTTATATGAATGGCAAAGGCCTCTAGGTTATGCTTATTTTACCAAAATAAAATATGATCATGCCTTGATTTTTAATTATTTAATTAGGTAACTGTTAATTTAACAGTAAGGTCTGACTTTGCTAAGACAAGTCTTGTCACTTAACAGAAATAATGTACAGTATAGAATATAAAGTCATGGTGCAGTGGAAACAGAATTAATATGACTCCCATGAGCTTGGAGAACTGCATCCATACATCTCTGCAGTGACTCGAATAATTTATTAATAAAGTCATCTGGAATGGCAAAGAAAGCGTTCTTTCAGGACTCCCAGAGCTTATCAAGATTCTTTGGATACATCTTCTATGCCTCCTCCTTCATCTTACCCCAGACATGCTCAATGATGTTCATGTCTGGTGATTGGGCTGGCCAATCCTGGAGCACCTTGACCTTCTTTGCTTTCAGAAACTTTGATGTGGAGGCTGAGAAGGAGCGCTATTCTGCTGAAGACTTTGCCTTTTCCTGTGGTTTGTAATGTAATGGGCAGTACAAATGTCTTGATACCTCAGGCTGTTAATGTTGCCATGCTCTCTGCAGATCTCTTGTACACCCCCGTACTGAATGTAACCCCAAACCATGATTTTTCCTTCACCAAACTTTACTGATTTCTGTCAGAATCTTGGGTCCATGCGGGTTCCAATAGGTCTTCTGCAGTATTTGTGATGATTGGGATGCAGTTCAACAGATGATTCATTGTAAAAATCTACCTTCTGCCACTTTTCCAAATGATCAACTAGAAGTCAGGTTAATATTTGTTGTTCTTACAACTGGGATCGACGACAAGGCTTTTGTCAGGTAGTGCATGTAATGTATTTTAGTTATTTTTAAATATTAGGAAATATATTTGGAGAATACCCATGGCAACTTAAATGTAATTGTTAAATGTAATACAGTTTGGTATATTTACCTTTGGCCCACAGCTCTCAATCAAGTTTAGAATTGGCCTTTCATCAGAAAAAAGTTTGGGCACCCCTGATCTACACTATGAACACAATTCAGTTTAGTGTGTTTTTAGATACTTCTGAAAGTGGTTTAATAAGTGGAGAAGCTTATAGAGAAGTTTTATACCTCATTTAAAGCTGTATTTA
>CAIGQZ010035027.1:10163585-10180820 GCA_903798205.1 Danio tinwini
ATATTATAGTGTTATCTGTAAACGTCTAAACCGACAAATGATGTTGCTGTGTATTTTATGAAAATCACTCCAGATCTCACAGTTTTCTCACGCTGTGCTTCTTGAACCATCAGATATTTTTAGCCCTGACTGAGCTTTAGCGGCACAGATCTGATTATCTGTCAGTATTTTTCTCATCAGTGCATTTGTGCGGCCAGCATTATTTGATTCCATCGATAATAATGTGACACTGAATCTGTGAGATAGGTTGATGCCTATGCTTTACGTTTGCACTCTGTGCTATCTTATCGGTCTCAAATACAATCTTAGCTTGGCCAATGAAGTTTCCAGTTGCTATAGATACTAAGCTGACAGTCTGATTGTAGACTATAATTAGATAATTGTATATTTGTCCAGCTTGTTGGTTCAGTTTATTTTTATCCTCCACTTCAACACTTGTGTTACCCAGCAGCCATTGCTGCCATCCAGTAGTCAATGATCACTGTCAATATGCCACTTAGAGTTAGCTGGTGCTGTGTGGTTAGGAATAAATCCATATGTGTTTGCCACAAAAGTTTAGGGTTGGTGTAATTTTATGAATTTAATAGAAGTGTCTTATGGCCATGACGGCTACATTTATTAAAGGTGCAGTAGGTGATTTTTTGTTGTGCTGGTTGAAAGACTTCACATCCAATAGTATTGATTAAAGTAAATGATCTAAATGTATTTTTATGTATTTTTGTATTCTGCATAAAACTAAAAAATGTTCATCCAATTAAATAGTGTTGAGCCGACATCAAACTGTATGTCAGCAAATGCAGATTTGGACAACAAACAATATTGGAGTTAGGGGAGCGCGGGGCACAAAGTAACGTGGGGTTAAATGTAACACAGAGTTTTAAGGTATTTGCTCAGGGTTAACCATGGAGTGCTTCTGAGGTTTTCACCACAGTGTCGGCAGACGTCTTCCTGACAATTATTGAAATATTTTGATGAAATTTAGAAGAGAAACACAGGAGAAACCATTTTTGCAGCATAAAAATATTTTTTATTATAGTTGATATTTTTTTAGTTTAAAAAAATCTGTGAACGTATGTACGTAAAATCTTATATTGCTGTGATCACCATCTTGTAGGCTAAAAGAGGAAACCATTTTGAAAGATGTATAAAACACAGTAACTGCTAGCTAGCTTTGAGGAAAACATGACACAGCGGGGTTAATTGTAACAGGGTGTTACAATTAAGCCACACACTGTTGGACACCAACTAAACTAACACAATAATTTTTTGAATTTTGAGTGTAATGTAGAAGATATTGTTTTAATAGAAAAAAATATATTTTAATGAATGCATTGTATAATAATGGATAAATTGATAATAATGCAAATAGATTCAAATGTGTTTATTCAATAAACAAATAAATAAATAAACATGCTGTGCTATGTAGAATAAAAAAGAAATGAGCCAATTACTTAGAATACATATAGCTACTATGTAAAGTAAACTGAATTTAAATTAATTGTGTGAAATCTGCCTTTATAAGCATGTGTTACAACTAACCCCCTGTCTGTTACAACTTGCCCCGCAGGTGGGGTAAATAGTAACATTTTTACTCCTGGCACTTTTGGCAATACTGCACAAAAACCATAGGTCCGGTGATCATAATTCCAGTGCTCATTTGTAGGAGAGGCTTGTGTGTTGTTGGTATAAAAAAAGGTTTGTCTAACCCCATTACTTTGGTCATTACTTGACCAAAACCAAAAAGTGTTACTTTGTGCCCTGCTCTCCCCTACTTTTACACGCTGGAAGAAGTACGACACCATGGCTGAAGGATTTCTGTTAGACAGATAATGTATTAAAACTATTTTAGCTTCACGCAAAGCTGATGTAGATGATGTTGATACAATTGGGCTATATCCACAGAAGTGTTGTTCAGTCACTGAAATCATCCAGTGAAAGATTGATGTGACTATTTTCAGTTTCATGAAAGTCCTTTTACAGCATAGATAACGTAGATTTTATTTAGTTTAACAACAAAACACAAGTCAATAGCGCTATTCCGCCTAGCCTGCTTTACTGAGGTGAAGTTGGTTTTATATTCACATCACATTGGTTCATTTTTGAACAATGACAGCCTGTGACACGCTCCCTATATTATTTACCATGCTACGCTAAATATTCACTCTGAAATAGCATGTAAGTATGGCTTAGTAATGAGTGAAATTCCTGCACGCCGCCGGACAAGCACTAGTCGCTTTTAACACATGAGAGAGGGTTCCAAGGAGCATAGAATCACCAAGAGGCGACACTCTAGTAGGGTATGGTAAACAGCCACTAGATAGCGCGTCGGCCATTTTGGAATGAAAATTCCATTAGAACAACAGCATATTATAAGTCTGTAAAATAAACTATTAAGTGCTGATGATGGTGACAGTGCGTGTTGTCTTTCAGGTTGTATCTCAGCTTTAATGCGCTTTTTAAATAAATAAATAAAAAACAAAGCAGCTGCTTGTCATTGCAACAGCAATAAGATCCAATGGACAGCCGACCGCTTTCACTCCAAAATGGTGGAATCCGGGGCTGTTGCTGGGCGCTGATGTTGCAATGGAACGTTCTATTGAGTGTTGCATCTTGGTCATTCTAAGCTCTTTGAGGGTTCTGCTGTCATCTTTAAGGTGCGCATGCTCGTGTTTCAGGAAGCTTGGCTCTTGATAGCAGGGGAGGGTCTGTGGTTCGCTAACCAGTTAGCATTGTGGAAGATCACCTACTGCACCTTTAAATCAAGAATACTATAATGGAGTTATAAATAAACTTTCTTGTTATGGCTAAGCTAAAATTTTAGCAGCCATTACTGAAGTCTTTAATGTCTGATTTTATTCTTAATAATAATGAATGTGTTGTTGTTGTTGTTCTTGCTGTTATCATCATAATAACTATAATAATAATCATCATCATTATTATCAATGTTGAAGACAGTTGTGCAAAATATTTGTTTGGAAACCATCATATTTTCAGGATTTTTGAGTTAAAAACCATTTGTAACATTTCATAAATGTTTTTACATGTCTTTTTAGTACAATTTAAAAAAATTTTTGCTAAATTGAAATATTAATTTGAATAAATCAATAGTACAGTACATACATGTATAACAAGATAAATACAATCAATTACATTTAAATTCTTACTAACCCTAGGTATTTATAAAATATAAATGTGTGTATAAAACCTTAATGTACACTTACCGGCCACTTTATTAGGTACATTGGTGTCCAACTGTTCGTTAACACAAATTTCTAGTCAGCCAATCACATGGCAGCAACTCAATGCATTTAGGCATGTAGACATGGTCAAGACAATCTGCTGAAGTTCAAACTGAGCATCAGAATGGGGAAGAAAGGTGATTTATGTGACTTTGAACATGGTATGGTTGTTGGTGCCAGACGGGTTAGTCTGAGTATTTTAGAAACTGCTGATTTTCACACATAACCATCTCTATAGAGTTTACAGAGAATGGTCTGAGAAAGAGAAAATATCCAGTGAGCGACAGTTCTGTGGGCGCAAATGCCTTGTTGATGCCAGAAGTCATAGTAGAATGGCCATACTGGTTTGAGTTTATAGAAAGACAACAAGTAACTCAAATAACCACTCGTTACAACCGAGGTATGCAGAAGAGCATCTCTAAACGCACAGCACCTCCAACCTTGAGGCGGATGGGCTACAGCAGCAGAAGACCACACCAGGTGCCACTCTTACTGTCAGCTAATAACAGGAAATTGAGGCTACAATTCGCACAGGCTCAATAAAATTGGACAATAGAAGATTGGAAAAACATTGCCAGGTCATTTGGATGGTAGGCTCAGAATTTGGCGTCAACAATATGAAAGTATGGATCCATCCTGCTTTATCTCAACGGTTCAGGCTGCTGGTGGTGGTGTAATGATAAAGGGGATATTTTCTTGGCACACTTTGGGCCCATTAGTACCAATTAAGCATCATGTCAACACCACAGCCTACCTGAGTATTGTTGCTGACCATGTTCATCCCTTTATGACCACAGTACTCATCTTCTGATGGTTCCTTCCAGTAGGATAATGTGCTATGTCATAAAGCGTGAATCTTCTCAGACTGGTTTCTTGAACATGACAATGAGTTCACTGTACTCTAATGGACTCCACAGTCACCAGAACTCAATCCGACAGAGCACCTTTGGGATGTGGTGGAACAGGAGATTGCCATTATGGATGTGCAGCCGACAAATCTGCAGCAACTGCATGATGATCAAAATCTCTGAGGAATATTTCCAGCACCTTGTTGAATCTATGCAATGAAGGATTAAGGCAATTCTGAAGGCAAAAGGAGGTCCAACCTGGTACTAGTTAGTTGTACCTAATAAAGTGGCCGGTGAGTGTATGTTCATTGCATGTTTTAATGACCAAAAAGGGTTGCATATATGTTTGTATACTATTGAATAACTGAGCTTATATAAAGTTAATACATGTAAAAAAAATATTGTATACATAGAAATAAATGATTCTTGTTTTCTCCTCGTTTAAAATGTTGATTTCATATCAAAAATATAACTGTTAGCCTGTTATCCAGATGCTGAAAGTAGATTTTGAAGTAGAATATATTATGATGTTTTAGCACATATTGTTTTGTGAACTGAATGTTAAGCAGGTCTGTCACCATCAAATTAGCGGTGTGTTTGCTAAGTGAGATTCTAAGAGCATTTTTTTTTATTCAGAGGTTAGTTCAGGACATTGCCATCAGGTTTATCAGGACTAGCAGCGCATTCATGTAATCCTGAGTGAACTAGGCCAGACCTAAATACTGTTATGTGTTAGCTTTGTTGAGTACTTAGTTCTTTGCTTTCTGGTGAGGCTTTCAAGGGCATATTTTCCTCGGATCTCTAGGGCCTCGTGTCACTTAGCATTAGCATTGGTGACTTTGAGCCTGAAATAACATTTCATGCATGAGATGTCAAGACTTCGATCATATATATTCTGAGTGAAAGAGGCAATCCCTCTTCTGAACAAAGTTTAAAACATGCCTGAGTATTTAAAAAAAAAAGGTTAGCTATAGCTAATAGGTCCACAAGGAAGTATTTGCTACAGGCACGGCTATAAAAAAAGATTCTGGGAAAATTGCATAATAGGTCATATTTGCACATATGTCTTTTGCAAACATCAAGCAAGCCTCCAAATGAGATTTAATTTCTGTGCCCCATCTGCTCATCATGGATGCTTCATTTAACTGCCAGAGATTTGTTTGTAATAATTTTAGGGTCAGTGTTGAACTGACAAAATAAATATTGACTATTTTCAATATATAGCACAAATAGGTAGGTACAATTATCCTACATCCTCTCTTAAAATTAGAAAATTAGTTACCAAAAAGGTGTTTTAGTACAGTAGCCTACATGGTTACCAAGGAGATAAAACTGCACTGTCAGTTAATGTACATGATTTAAATAAATAAATAAAAACATCTAATGTGTGAAGAACAACAACAAAAAACAACAACCGCATATTTTAATATGAATTAAAAATATGCATAATTTTAAGGTAAGTTATTCACTCATTCATTTTCCTTCAGCTTAGTCCATTTATTCATCTGGGGTTGCCACAGAGGAATGAACCGCCATCTTATCCAGCACATGTTTTACACAGCAAATGTGAGGTGACAGTGCTAGCCACTGTGTCTCCCCCAAGGTAAGTAATATTATATATTATAATTATGTTGTAAGCCATAAACATTTAAAAAGTGTAATAACAATGACCACTAGCTGTCAATTATACATTGTACATTTTTAAAAGGTAAATTAATGAGAATGTGAAGAGTTTTTCATTACTCATAGTTGAATAAGCTGCCCATTTAAGTGTATTTTCAAGGGGGACAAAGATGTACAAATGGTAACTTTGTGAGTAAATGGTGTACGTGGCCGTGTACGTGATGATGGATATCAATAATATCTTCACATTAGCAGAGCCTCGGCCGTGTTGATTGGATGGATGAGAGGCACGCTCACATAAACGTCAATCAGCTGGTCGTCATGGAAACAGAAAGGCGCGTAACCTGCTGTGCTGAGTCTCTGCGCCCGCCAGATCTGCGAGTGGATTTATAAACGAATCTCCTCGCCCTTCACAACCGTGAGAAGAGTTTACGTCGTTCTCTTGACTTGACAGGTAGGTGTTTTAACTTATAATTAATGTAAGACTTTTTTTTTACGTTTGAGTAAACACTCCGTTTTTTGCCTGAGTTTTTGTACTAATAAACATAAAGATGGGTAAGTAACAATCTTAACCGTTTAAATTCGCCACCATAACAAAGCCGTCACAAAATATAAAACCGTCGCAAACTAATTAATGTTCATCATTTCATAGTCTTTAGACATTATTCAGATATATATTTAAGCTTATATATTGGCGTTGTCTATCTTTTTAAGAAAGTGTTAAGAGATAAAGTTATTATTTGCCATTAATGCTATTTTAAGTTTTACTGTTTGCAAAATGCTTAGCCAAATTCATTTATTGTTTTTCTAAGGATTTTTTAAAGATGCTTCTGACTGGTGTCACACCCAGTTTGTTGTTTTGTAAACACTGCACAACCTCTGTCTCTCTAAATAGTCTATTATATAATCCAAAAGTCACATTTGAATTGTATAACATATGAAAAGGAATATCAATGAAGACAAATTAATAAATGTTTCACTCAAGTAAAATACAAAAAAAACCTGTAACTTCAAGACAATGTTTTGTTTTCGCTTTCAGCATCTCCACCTCTTTATGCTGACAATATGTAAGCTGAAAAACACCCGGTTGTGTAACCATTCCCAGTAAGGACTATTATTGACTTTGGTGCTGTTTGGTTAACCATGTCCACACAAGAGAATGAATTATCCGATGGCCAGGAGAGGGTGGGTTTAAAGAGAAAACTGACTGGTCCACCGAGACTTCTGCTGGGGAAGTCCAAATCAAAGGAGAAATTGGAAGGTAAATCTCAGAGAAGGCAAAGAGAAGCTAAATCTTGTGATAGCACAATGGACAATAATGATCAAGAAAACAATGATGGAAAAAACAATGAATCTTCACATATTACACACAACAGCCCTCGAAATGTCTCAGAGGAGACAGCAGCTCAGCCAGAAGATACCTCAGGAATTCTTGTAACATTGGAAGGGAGCGAAAGCAAGGATGAAAATATGGCAAGTAAAATAATGACCAAAAGTACTTCAAAAACATCTATTAAGAAGACATTTTCCTCACTCCTCAGGCGTGGAAAGAGGAAGGAAAATGAGTCTTGGAATGCAAAAGAAACTAAGAAAAAAATAAACAATGCTCAAAACAACACGTGTGAGAATGAATTAAGTGATGCAAACAACAAAGAAGTTCCTAATGGAAAAGGTAAAAAAAGAGGTTTCTTTGCCGTTTGGTTCATTTCTAAGAGATCTGCAACATCTGATGTTGGTCTAGGAAGGGGATGTAAAGAGGAAGATGCTAGAATGGATTCTGAGGAGATTGCAGCACCGAAAGGTTTGACATTTAAAAAGATCTACCGAATCTTTTCTAGAAAGAAGAAAGCATCCCCTATTGATCAGTTTAAGTGTATTGCCCCCAGCGCATCACAAACTGAAGTAGATGATCAACTGGATCAATCACCTGCAGCTGAGATGGACATTGCCTGGCTCAAGAGAGAAGACAACCAAAAGGAAAGCAAAGAAATGCAAGCAGAAATCGTTCCAGAGACATTCACATTCAGTGCAGAAGTCAGCATTAACACAAATATTGAGTCTAGCCAGACTGATGAGGAGCAAATATGTCCTGACCAAGACCTGAGAATGAATAAAAAAGAATCCCAGGAGCTTCCAACTATAGGTCTTTTAGAATCTGAGGTTCTGCCATCGAGTTCTATTGATTGTAATATTGTCTCAGATTTGCCAGGCACATCATCAGATGGTGATCAAGTCTTAAAGCCAATTGAAAATGAGGTAAAATGCAGGCCAGTGATTACTATAGAGCATGCAAACTCATCAGAAGAAGAGAATGAGAACGAACCACCACAGTTTACAGTCAATGGGTCCTGGCAACATTTAAAAACAAACGGTCTAACAAACAACACACTACATCCAGACATGGACCACAGCCGATGTAATGAGAGCCTACTGATTCAGACGGCAATTTCAATGGTGCAAGCAGCCATCCGTGGTGCTGTGGAACAGTTCACAATTGAGCAGCAGCACAATCAGATAAGTTTGGACAATGTATAACTAACCACCCACATATTCTTACTCTGTATTCAGCGAATGCTTTCTTATTTCTTTAAAATGGTATATATTTGGATGTAACTGATGAAAAGTTATCAGAGTCATTTCTTGTGATTTTAAATGTGAAACCTAAATATACTTATGTTTTTCCATGTATGCATGGCTTTTTTTGCAAACTGTTCTAATGACAAAATCCACACCATGCATTTTCATAAAAATTGAAGTAGCCTATGTGTAGCTTGTGCATGCACTTTGAATTGTTTTTGCACTATTTAGCTTAGGCTATTGTTTGATAGTCAGAACAGAAATGGAGACTCAAAGTGTATAGTTTTTATTTGTTTATTTAATTCATAAACACATAAACTCGTTGAGCTTCAGATATTATAGTGTCTCTGTATGGCTCTGAAACCTAAAGATGCAGTTCCAGTCCCCATAAAAAATACTCAACTGCTATTGCTTTACAATAGGTCAGTTGATACTGTATGAACACAGCCACTCAACACTAGAAAGATTTCCATCCCTTGCACTCATTGCCCATTGTTTAACCATTTTTAGTAGGTTTCTTTTTTCTGACTGTAAAAACAGCAGTTGGTTCACCTTGTGGGCAAGCTAAGTAGTGCAAAAACCATTAAAAGTTTATGTGTGAGCTGTTTGTACATTCTGAAGACAAAATTTGCCTTATGCACACCGTGGACCTTTGCACACACTTAAAAAATGGTGTATATCTTAGACTCAAGATACATTTCTATGTGTATAAACATTTTATTTTAAATATTTGTAAATATATATACACACACACACACACACACACACACAGTTGAAGTCAGAATAATAGCCCCCCCTAAATTATTTGCCCCCTTTTTTTCCCAATTTCTGTTTAACAGAGGGAAGATTTTTTCAACACATTTCTAAACATAATAGTTTTAATAACTCATTTAACTGATTTATTGTGTCTTTGCCATGATGACAGTAAATAATATTTGACAAGATATTTTCCAAGACACTTCTAAACAGCTTAAAGTGACATTTAAAGGCTTTACTAGGTTAATTTGGTTAACCAAGCAGGTTAAGGTAATGAGGCAAGTTATTGTATAATGATGGTTTGTTCTGTAGACTATCGATTAAAATATACGTTAAAAGGGCTAATAATTTTGACCTTAAAATGTTTTTAAAAAAATTAAAAACAGTGTGAAAATTCCCTTGCTCTGTTAAACATAATTTGGGAAATATTTAAAATGGAAAAAAAATCAAAGGTGGGCTAATAATTCTGACTTTATGTGTATGTATAAATATTATTTTATTACAATTGTGCAATTTTATTTAATGTTACCTTCTGTTGTTCATATATATTTTTTATACTGCAATGTTGTTTCAAGTGTCACTGCTTTCTAGTTTCTATAGCAATGAATATCCCACATGACACCAACACAACACTGAGCCATATGTTTATGTTGCTTAAAACTGGCTCCCATCAACATTTAGGCAATGTTTTTATAAAAAAAAATAAGGGATGTGAGGACCCAAATGTGTGCATACGTTGTTCACTTAGCATTTAAACGAGGCATTGACTGAAGCCCGCAGTAAAGTTGTTAAATGTGCTAAATGACTAAACGTGTACTGAACATGACTTGGCTTGTACATGGCTTTGGGAGTAATGTGTAAGGATAATGATTACACCGAATTGGCAGAGGAGAAAATGTTTGCTTTTGTGATTGTATACTACTCTCTTGTGGCACTAAGATGCTACTACAAGATGGACAGTTACAGGAATACACAAAAATGAATATTATGTTATCATTAACTCTTGCATGGTTTCAAAACTCTATGACTTTATGTTCTGTGAAATGCTCATAAAAAGATAAAAAGTGTTTAAACTTTTTGTCCATAAAGTTATACATTTTATACATATTTATTTTAATGTATAGTCCAGGGGTGCCCAAACTTTTCCTATAAAGGGCCAAAAAACAAACTTGATTGAGGGCTGGGAGCCAAATATATGCCAAGCCATATTACAATAAATTTGCAGAAGGGGAATTTCCTAATTCATTTGGTAATTAAAAAAAAATGACAATGTTGCTTTAAATCATATTAACTATCCCAGTATCATTTGTAACATTTAATATGATCTTATTACAGTAAAAACATAATCTTATTTGTAACACAATGTAGTTCAATGCTGAATACACTACTCAAGCTGCTCCTGCCTTCACCTTGATTTGCTTGCAGATATCGTATGCATTGTCCTCTATCTGTCAAGTGTCAAGTAGTTTCAGGTGGCTTTTTGTAGCTCACCAATAAAACAAAGAAACAAAAGGTTATGTTAAACTTAAAACGGCGATCTCTGTCAAAGGCATTCGCCCCAACCACCTCGCTATTTTCACTCTCATTCTCTTTTCAGATAGAATGGTGGGCCAAATCAAAGGTTTCCATGGGCCAACTTTAACCATCTCTGATATAGACAGACATAAATTGTATATACTGTATATTAACTTTTGTGGAATAGAGCTTGATTGTGAGTAATGATAACAGAATTTTCATTTTAAGCTGAACTATTTCATAAAAATCAGATGCAGTAAAATCATTGACAAATATATGACTGAAGCCTATGCATTATAAATCACAGTTTATTCAGTGTGCCATTTATTTAAAAAAATATCCAAACACATTATCACACTATGGCACCGAGTGCTGATGATGAATCAAATCAAAAAGGGACTGTTTAAATGCACTACACAAGTCACACAAATAACACAAATGCAAGTTTTGCTGATTTAAAATACTCATCACAGTACACTAGCTTTGATTTGAGTATTCAGTGAATATAACTGCAAAACGTGGTGCTTCGACAGTTCAAATACAGCACAAAAGAACCATTTCTACCATCAGTGAGGTCTTGATAAATAATTCTAAATAAAACATTATTGTCATGTTTTCGTCAGCTTTTGAAAATGACCCATCTGCTATTGAAATATGACTGAAGCTATGTGCCATTGCATTTTCTTTTGTCTAAATGTGTTAGACATTTACAGTACTATTGTCCCATCTTTGTAGTTATGCACTGTCTCAGGTTTTGTAGCAAGATTGTTAGCAAACTTGGATTATACTCTGTTCCATACACAATATAATCTCGAAAGTCTTTCAACATATCAAAAAGCTTTTAGAAAAGCACCATTTGCACATTCATTTGATAGATTATTCTGATTGTGTAGATGTCTTGGACAACTTTGCACAAATAGGCACTATTCACTGTTATCTTGAAAAAATTTAAAATAACTGGATTTGGTTAAACTGGCTGAGCGATAGTTTAAGTGCTTTTTTAACAGAGATGTTTGGCAAAAATATTCTAAGGCACTGAACCAGTTTCGTAGGAAATTTAATTTTGGGAAGAAATCATTTAGACTTTACGCTCAGTCAGTTTCACTCATTAGGCCAAAACTCAAAATATACAAGAAATAATCACATAGTATTAGCTTAAGCTGGCCTCTGAAAACAAATACTTTTCACTGGTAATTTGCCAAATGTGGCACTTTATAGTGCTGTTTCAGTTTCATGTACATGTGCTTGTCTTTTCAATGTTTCTTTAAAATGTGTAATTGATCAAACAGTGTTCAGTCATCCATAAGTCAGCAACATCATTACACATCAACACTACAATCATCAACACTAAGTTTTAAACAAAATTCTTGTATGTTTAAACACTGACAAAGACTTTAAGACAGGACAGAAGTGCTGAGGCAGAAAACAAAGTCTTAAAAGGGAATATTCTGGGTTTTATGGCACAATGTTGATTAACAAAAAACTATTTTGATTTGTCCCTTGTCTATCAATCTTATTGTGAGGCCACTGTAATGACAGTTAATGGGGCCTTTTTAAATAAATTAAAAACAAATTACAAAACAAAAATGCATTATTTCTTGTTAGGATTTGTGTATTGTCAAAATTATTAGCCCCCCTCTGAATTTTCTTTTCTTTTTTAAATATTTCCCAAATGGTGTTTAACAGAGCAAGGAAATTTTCACAGTATGTCTGATAATATTTTTTCTTCTGAAGAAAGTCTTCTTAGTTTTATTTCAGCTAAAATAAAAGCAGTTTTAAAATTTTTAAAGGTTTTTAAACCATTTTAAGGTCCAAATTATTAGCCCGTTTAAGCTATATTTTTTCAATAGTCTACAGAACAAACTATCGTTATACATTAACTTGCCTTAACTACCATTAGTAGTTAGCCCTAATTAAATTGCCATTAATTACCCTAACCTGCCTAGTTAACCTAATTAACCTAGTTAAGCCTTTAAATGTCACATTAAGCTGTATAGAAGTGTCTTGAAAAATATCTAGTAAAATATTATTTACTGTCATCATGGCAAAGATAAAATAAATCGGTTATTAGAAAAATGAGTTATTAAAACTATTATGTTAAGAAATGTGTTGAAAAAATCTTCCCTCCGTTAAACAGAAATCGGGGGGGGGGGGGGGGGGGACAGGGAGGCTAATAATTCTGACTTCAACTGTATATTTTATGATTCACTGTGTTAGGCTCAAAGAATATGCTAGTTTTTTATGCAAAAAAAATAAACAAAACCGTTTTTTCAAATAAATATTTCATTGAATAGTATGCGGACACTGTTGGTGGACAGATGTCATATTTGTCCAGTGCCTGTGCTGTTTGCAGAAGGTGTAGGAATGACTGGTAAATAAACATCTTTGTACTTATTTGAACTAGAATCCTTCACCCCCTTACACAAGCAGTCAATTTTGACATCTGTTGTTGATGCGCCTCCTCTGTTACTTTATAACCTAGTGTTGTCATCTGGTGGGCAAACTAATTAGTGCAAATTCACTTAAGGCGCATATTCAAGCTGAGAGCAGTCTGAAGCCCAAAGTTTTCATCATCATTAGGGTCTCTGGACAGGGCAAGTACAGTAGTAAGGTGAATATTGAGATGGACAAGTGTACTAGGTGGTACTGTATTGTCCCATTTGCAGTTGAGTATTTTGTGTTGTTTTTAATATATTTTAGGAAAAGGAGATTCACTGAAAAAAAGATGTCTGCAAAACTGTTGCAAACTATTTATTTGTGTTGAATTTAAACAAACAAATTTAATTTAATAATATTCAACTTAAATTGTTTGTTTAAATTCGGCCCAAATAAATTGTTTACAACCACTTATCTTAAAAAAATAGTAAATCCAAGGAATCATCATAAAATATATATTTTTTTTTTGTGTTCAAGTGGAATATATATTTGTGGGGAAAAAACATTATGTCACTAATGCTGTCAGCTGAACTTATCTTGTACTGAACCCAGAATATTCCTTTAGCAGACCTTGTGTGTTTGCATATGTCAAACACTGTCATTCCACAGTCACTGCATCTACGCTCTCCTGAGAGATCTCAGAGTCCAGAGAGTAGCAGGAGCTGCCGTTATCCTGAGTGTCCTTGACTGCCTCCTCTCCCGTGGCTGTGGTAATATCTGGCTGGCCCTCACAGCCGTGAAGCAGCTGCCCGCAGAAACGGCTGTAGCGATGGTATCGCAGAGGCTTGCCCACATGGGCAAACATGTGCTCCTGCAGCTGGCTCTTCTGTGAGAAACGGAGGTTGCAGACAGCACAGGCCATCTTTCGCTTTCTCGTGAAGGCTGCCAGTGGGCTAGCGCTTCTCCCAGTCCCACCACCTCGCCTGAGTTCCACAGCCAGCTCATCAGCCAGGGCTTGACTCTGCCGTAGAGCCTCCTCCAGACTACCAGAGTCTATAGGCTCTTTAAGAGACCGTCTTTCCTCTAGGGATGTGTGTTCCCCGCTTTTGTCCTCTGACGGGCCTTCCATCAGTGTGCTAGACTCGAGGGCACAGGCTGCGTGGGTAAAAAGGTGCTCTTGTAGGCCTTCAGGTGACAGACAGCGTTCCCCACATCGAGGGCACAAAAGTGCCAGAGGGCCATCTCTGAATAGACCCGCTTGACAGGGGCTCACCTGGGCTGGGGAAAGAGCTGAAGGCTCCTTGTCACCTTCCTGTTGTTCTTCCTCTTCTACCCGTTCCTGTTTGATCCGTGCCGAAATGTCAGAGTCGTCTCCCGAGGCCACTGAAGATGCGGCATGAAAACTTTGAGGCTGTTGCTCAGATGCAATACCCTCCAGGCCTACAGTGAGCGCTAAACGGCCATGTGTGCGATCGACCCGTGTGCTGGAACGCCCGTCCTCAGGGTCCCGTGAGCCACCAGCCTTCAGGCCCGAGTTTTCTTTGTTGGCCAGCTGAGAAGAGATCTGGATGCCATACAGATTGGACATACGGATGGCGTCAGAGGATGCATCAGGACCACCCTCGCCTGCTTTACGGCAGAGCTGGTACGCATGGAGGAACTTGATGCCTTCCTGAAGTCTGCCTTGGTCTACAGGTTGTTTAGGACCCATACCTGTGTACATGATGTGTAGCAGATAGCTGAAGACATCTGGTTGAATATCTGTGGGTTGGATCTTGATGCATTCACTAAGAATAAGAGAAAAGTCATTTAAAATAGAGGTAACAATTTATTTTCCTTTAAATTATGGTTATTAATAATTGTCATGCTGTGGCGACCTCTGGTAAATCAGAAACTAAGCCGAAGGAAAATGAATGAATGAATAATAATTGTCATTTGGTCAGATGGGTTCTGTTATTAATATGAAAAGAATGCTTATCAGACAAGCTATTTCTCACTTAGTCAAATATGTACAGTAAATACAGTGGAGAGTGGAGATCACATTATTTCTTACTCTCTTGTATTCGTCTTTTTTGAACAACCAGCATTTTAAGGGGAACTGAAGAGAGTTTCCCAATTAAATGTGGTGTGTCTGATAATTAAGTAACTTTTCCACTAGGTGACATATTAATACCAATGACTAGGATGTATTTGAAAGTGTTCTCTGATTTCAATCAGTATTATTTTAGTTATATATTTATATTGTATTTTTGATAATAAGTAGCTTATGAAATATACTTAAAATATTAATTTTCTTCTATTAGAACAACTTCAAATAGGATTAAGCAATGATCTCAACATTTGTGTAAATTGTGGGATGTTTTCTAATGTTGATTTCCATTGTATGAGCAATGACCATTCAATTCAGAACCTACACATTTTAACACTTCAATAAATTTGAGTTCACCTGGACTGGTGGATAAAGATCATTTTGAAGTAGTTTGAGAAGGCAGCAAGGACTGCACGATGAGCCTTGAAGTATACGTTGCCAATGGCAACAGTGCAGTCACACAGAAAGCCAAACTCCCTTTGGACGTTCAGCTGCTGCAGGAGGAACAGACTATGGCCAGACACGTCCATCTCAACCTGTTGCACAGAACATAAAAACACTGAAAACAACTGAATTGGCATTAATTGAACCAACTCATGTTGTGTTGGTACAGTGGCATTTACCTTGATTAATTAATGTGATTTAACCAGCTAACGTTTCTAGTAATATAAATGATGTATCTCATCAAATAAAAATAATATAGTTTTACTTTATAAAGTCTATTTTTTTTCCCGTGACATATTTTAAACATTTGTCCTCTTTTGTTCATGTCAAGTAAAGCAACCTTGAGAAAACGTATTAATAATATTTCATAAATATATTATTTGAATATTTATATAATTTTAATTGCAATTGATTTATTTATTTTTTATCTATGAAGCTAACTTCTACTTTTTTGTGGTCATCCATATTTGTCTTAAGCACTTGATATGCTAGAATCAAACGATGGAGTCCCTCAGAAGAGCCTGACTTAGTGACTGGCGACCTCTATCGATTAAAATAGCCATAACATTTTAACCATTTTTGAGACGTACCAGATGTTTACATCTGGCTAGTATTGTCCATTTTAAATAGTGAAACGCAACTGTAACTTACATTCTTGCGCTATTTATACATGCTCTCCGGTCATTTGCAAAGAAGTATTTTCTTCTAAAGCGGTACGTTCCTCTGAATGTGTAACATTGTACAGAAGAATGGCATAATAATTCATTGTATCAATTACACTTTACTTAATATGCAACGACTGGATTGCGTTTAATGTTTACTGTTTACCTTTGCATGCAAACCGGGAACTGACAATACCTGACAGGGACTCTTAAAATCATTACACAAAGGGACATTTACAAACAGCAACTGTTCGTCGCATAGAAAAATGTCATGACTGAATGAATGGATAATGCCCCCACACCGTGCAGAAGCTAGTAAGCTCATGTTTCTCTGATAATTTTTGTTCTGATTACAAGCAGATTAGTCCGCGATAGAACCATAATAAATTTCACACGTCTGTTCTACACCGATCAAGTGTTGTCGAAGAAACGGTGTACGTTTTCATGCACCTTGGCCAACAAAACATGCATGAACCAAAGCACAGACATAATGCATTCATACGGTCCCAATAAAATGCTTTCTTACCAACTACACGAGAGAAAGGGGTAATAATTTCGTGTTTGTTGCAGCAGGAAAATTCTCTTATGGTCTCGCGGTTCTTCCTATGCGATTGACGGCTTAGCTTGTTATCCGTCACGTGACCGTACTGTACATTAGCTGATCCAGACGAACGCATATTGAAAACATACTAAGCAGGAGCTTGGCTTGTATGTATGTGCTGTTTTGTTTTTTGTTAATTTCTGTCTAATGGTGGCTCCGTAGAGCTGTTTTAGCATTGGCTATTGTCTCGCTGAATTAAAAGCGTGAAGTATAAAACCTTCGACAACTTGCATGGACGAAAGAGCAAGCCAGTTTTGCAAAAGGGTCTTACAGACCTGAGGTGCACATAAACTGTTTTAGATAAGTTTAAAACCAATATGCTAATTCACGTCGTTAAAATGTTTTCTCAAAATAGTTTTAACCATTTATAGAGACAAGTTCAACAACTTCAATAATTGAAAATGACACGCCTTTAAATTTATGTTGGTTTAAACATTTATCACATATCCTAGACCAGCTATGATGGTGTATATAAATAGTATTATTATTTAAATGTATATATATA
>CAIGQZ010035027.1:10181220-10202846 GCA_903798205.1 Danio tinwini
CAATGTTTTTTATCAAATATATTTTTTTGTTTAAAAAAAAAACGTTTTCTAAAATGCTAAGGCACGATGGTGATGATAGCTATGGAAAGACTTTTAATTTTTAATTTGAAATATATTTTTAATATTTATATAAATGCACTAATGCCAGATTAAATAGTTATTACGGGGGAAAGTGAAAATAGCCTTAATGATATTACACAAAGGCTTGTATATAGTTTTCAGCCCGACTGTTCGCCTAGAAGAGCATATTTTTCACAGATGGTTTGGTTGCATTTTCACTGTGCTGCGCGTGCTGGGGCGGGCTGGATTTGCGTGAGCGGGGCCGGATCTCAGTGCGGTGATAGAGCTCGCAGAGCGGCTGTGCGGAAGTTCTTTCATCCGCGCTGCACAGAAGGGGCTTCGCCCTCGAGATTAGCTATTCTCGTCCCAAGTTTTCGCTTGGACGAAGGCAAAAGAGGTGGAACTTCTTCGCTCTGTGTTTTTACTCGAATTTTGTCGTTCGCTTCAAGTTAGCGCCCATTACCGTGGGTGAGTATTTTCGGTGTGTTTTGCGTGTAAACAAGAGCTGCAGTAATGCGAAGCTCATAGCGTATGTGCGGGAAGCTGCGCGGGGGTGGCACTGCATGCTTGCGTGAGAGATCTCCCTACGACAATGGTCAGATAGACTCTGCTCTGCTTTCTCTGAAGTAACGCAACATTTTAAAACTTTACGTTTTCACTACAGGTAGTCGTTTGGTCAGATCATTGGTGTGTTGTCCAAGTATTGAGATTTTACTTTTAAGTGCGGTATGATTGACAGCCACAACGCCCGCATGATTCGGTCTCTAAAATAGGCCAATGAGAACGCGGGGGCGGGATGTAAACCTCTCCGTTTGGCTTTATGGTGGAGCTAAACGATATAAACCTGCACGGTTTAGATCAACTCTTTTAAACCAATAATTTGAATACAGTTTCGATCTTTGAATGACAGTTTTTGTCATCTAATTTGTGTAGTGTTTAATCATTTGTATTTATTATTCAGAATGTTTTTTGAAGAAGTTTACATAGAGACCAATTATCCTACTTTATAAGCTATCCATCATTCTTCCATTAATTATGCCAGAATTTGTTAATTCAAGTTTAACCCTGTAGTCAGTTTTACCTAGTCGGTTGCTTTTTTGGTTACAGTGCAGTGCATAAAATGTTGACATGAATTAAGGGAAATTGTTGTCTTCATTTCTTTTGTTGTTTCAAAAGTAGACAAGTTGTTAAGTACTGATTATATTTCTAGTTGATTAATGTATATATTATATAATATATAATAATATATATTTTATTATAGCTATAAAAGCTGTTTATAAATTTGGGATCAGTAAAAATTATATTGAATAATATTAATAATACCTTTATTCAGTTAGGGTGGATCAAAATGACAGTAAGGATTTATAATTACTGCAAACTGGAGTAATGCCTTTGACATCAGACAAATGCACTCAAATGCTAAAAAAACAAATACAATAAGGAAATATTCATTTGAAATAGAAATAATAGTTCACAGTTTTTTAATGTTTTTATTTTATATCACTTAATTGCATCCTTATTGAGCATTTATTTTGGAATGGTAGTTTATTAATGTAGGTATGTTTATTGTCTATGTTTGATCTAGCGCACTGTACTTTATATATATTACAAAAGACGCATGATAGGACCATCTCATTGAAGTAGGTTTTTGTTTTGTTTATTTAGTTTATCCCATTTTTAAGTTATGTGCAAATTTGGCTGTGTATTATGTTTTCTGAACAGCACGTCAAAAAAAAAACATCTAAAATAGTTTTGAACACTTTTTAAAAATCTTCAGACCTTTGCAATCCATGTAACGTTTCCCTTTTGCATGCCCGGAACAAGATCAACTATTTATTTAGCAAATCAATAGGTTATCATGCTAGTCATAGCCAATGGTTGTCTGTGAAAAGGATTTTTCAGACTTGGGCAATGCTGACGTACTAAGTGTTTTTTATGATTCTTCACAGGGTAATGGCAAGGCCAAGCCACAGTGAGCATGTCCTGCAGCAGCTCAACAATCAAAGGGAGTGGGGATTCCTCTGTGACTGCTGCATTGCCATAGGTGACATTTATTTCAGGGCTCACAAGGCCGTGCTGGCAGCCTGCAGTTCTTACTTCAGAATGATGTTCATCCGGGATCAACAAGGTTCTGCCCGGTTTGATCTTAGCAACATGCAGATCAGCGCAGAGTGTTTTGATCTTATCCTGCAGCTCATGTACCTTGGCCGAATCGCTGTGGATCACTATGAATTTGAGGAGCTGAAAGCATCTATGGCCTACCTACAAATGTACTACATCCCTGACTCACTCGAGGACCTAAGAGACATCCGAACATCCAATCTCACTCCCTCATCCTCTGCATCATCCTCTTCATCATCCAGCTCCTCGTCCTCATCCAGTGTGGTCGGAGGCAAGATGATGTTTGGCGTTCGAATGTTTGAGCAGCAACGGCCGAGCCCTTCTGAGAATGAACGTGCAACAAAAGCCCCAACCACAACTGCTCGTCAGACCATTAACATCTCAACCGTCAGGCCTGCTGAAGATGTGGTCATACCACACCCTCCACCACACTCAGAGACCGTTGTTGACCAACCGTGTGACTTGAGAAAGAGAACGTCAGGCCGAAGCTCTGCCATGAAAGAACGTCCTCGATTTGGTCGCACATACACGTGCGATGACTGTGGCTTTGTCTTTAGCTGTGAAAAGCTGCTCATTGAACACATCCTCACATGCACCAATCGCAAAGCTTTCCAAACACCCAAAGTCAGCAAAGAGGTTTACAGTGACAATGGCAAAGCCGAGAGTTCGACTTCAGAGGGTACAGATGAACAGAGAACACTTTGCAAGGGAGAAGATGAGTGGTCAGACCACAAGCCAGACATGGAGACGGTGATCAGGTCTGTAGCCTCTGGCATGGACAGCGAAAATGCCTTCTCCAGGAATATAACCATTAAAGTGGAACGGGACGATGATTCCGAGACTGATTTGGAAACTATAAAGGTCGTAAAGGTAGGGAACCTTAACTTAGGCAGCTGCAAAGTTCGTACCAGGGCATTCAAAGACAATCTTGCAGATCAAATTAAGTTTGACAGTGAGGAAGAGGCTGGAGTGTCTGCCATGGATGCTTTGGAGGGCAAAAGCACAGAGTTGGACACCGATCTAAAGGTACATCGAATCAAAGAGGAAAAGCAAGATGGCACATGCATTCCATGTGAGTTGTGCGGAGCCCTGTTGACCCAGGAGGAACAGTCTGCTCATTACATCTCCAACCACATGGGACATATCTGTGCCTGTGGAAGGTGTGGCCAAGTGCTCATTAAAGGCAGGCAGCTGCAGGAGCATGCAGAGCGCTGTGGTGAACCCCAAGGGGCCGAGATGGACTCCCCAGGTGAAGATTCGCTTCTACTTGAAGATGCTGAAGCTATGGAAGAAAACTTGCTGGAAGGAGCTGACCTGGGCTTTCGCTGTCCACTCTGTGGTTTGATATTTGAAAGCGAAATTCTTGCAGTGGAGCACACGTTGGCTTGCCCGGAACAGGAGCCCTTTCGACCCGTCATGTTGGAAGATGGTGGTGAGCCAGACCATCGGCGCAAGCATTTCTGTGCAATCTGCGGCAAAGGTTTTTACCAAAGGTGTCACTTGCGGGAGCACTACACTGTGCACACCAAGGAAAAGCAGTTCAGCTGTCAGACCTGTGGGAAACAGTTTCTGCGTGAACGACAGCTTCGGCTGCACACTGACATGCACAAGGGAATGGCGCGATATGTCTGCCCTGTGTGTGATCAGGGTACGTTCCTCAAACATGATCATGTTCGACACATGATCTCTCACCTGTCTGCCGGAGAGACTATCTGCCAGGTGTGTTTCCAGATTTTTCCCAGCGGTGAGCATCTGGAGAAGCACATGGATGTTCATCTGTACATTTGCGGCGTTTGCGGAGAGAAGTTTCGCCTCCGTAAAGACATGCGGAGCCACTACAACTCCAAGCACACCAAAAGACAATGAGAGGCCTCTCTCTGCTACCCTTGAATTTTTTTAAATAAGCCATACTGTAAATGTGAGAACCAATCTATGCACTTAGACACCAATCGTAACCTTTACAACTGCACTTTCTGTGTGTATGCAAATTCTGGATGTGTTGCTCAATGTTTTTTTGTTTTGTTTAGTTTTTTTGGTGAGTTAATAGTGCCTCAAGCTTTTGTCTTCATTTTCTAATTTTTAGAGATGGATATCCAGACACTGGCTAAGTCTAGATATTGACTAAATCACACTATCAGCGGTGTTTCAGTTGAAAATGCTATTAGGATCTGTAGTTATGAAATTGGCCCAAGGCTAATCGTTTTGATTTCTTCATTCAGCTTTAATGATGGTGCACATTGGCTTGTGACATTTTGTTATCATTTTTACTTTAGTATTTAAGATTTTTGTCAGGTGGGTCACTGTGTTTTGTTATTGGTGGTGCTCTTATTTCTGAACACAGCACATACTTGTTCCGTTTTGTTTTATTTCAAGTTGCTCTGGTGTCTTTACCTGTTATCATCTGCCATGTTTAATTGCGCTTAGGGATAGTTTACCCAAATGAAAATTCTGTTCACTCACTCTAATGTTGTTCTGAACATGTTAAGTCGTCTTTTGCAGAACAGAGAAAATATATTTAGAAAAATATCTTCATTTATATAATGTCCATTGTCCTTACAGGGACACTCAGTAGTGTGCAAAGTTACTTTTTAAACCCACTGACTTGTGAAGAAATCTATTAGAACTTGTTTTCAAAATTGTTAAAAAAAAAACATCTCTTGTGTTGTTCAAGAGTATAGGTTTGGAAAATGAAGGGGATTAATGACAGAATTGTAATTTTTAGGCTAACTATCCCTTTAAAGGACGGAGATAAGAAAGGAGAATGGATTGCTAATATATGGATTGCTAAAAGGCACTTTCCCTCCTTGCACCAGAACACTAACAATACTGATGAAAAGCAAAGAAAAACACTCATGTTGATGGCTTTCGGCTTGCTGTACATGCTTGATAATCACTCATACAAAACCCTGAAATCTATGCAATCTGTTGTAAATTCAGCCCTACTTTAGCGTGCAGTCACATATTATGTGATTTGATGTGAACAGTTTCAGCAACATTTATTGTGTGTAATTATTTCAGTATCCCAAAGATCTTCATGTAATATTCATATAAATGGAAATGTAAAATATCTGGGTTTATACATAAACTATCTGTTTCTAATAAGGATTATGTGATATACAGTACGTATCGGCCTATGCTGATTTTGTTTAAGCAATTAAGCTATATGCTTTTATCCATCTAAAGCTGAAATGGGCTTTTAAGAGGTCTTAACATTTCTGATATTTCCCAGCAAGCATTTTTTGTGCGTTTAAAAGACATCTAAATGGATTTCTTGGCTAAAACAAAGCTAAATTTGGACTATCAGTGAAAATGAATTGACGTCTCACAACAACATTGTTAGATGTCTTAGATTTTCACTGACAGCCCATATTTAGCCTTGTTTTAGCCAAGACGTCTATTAGATGTCTTGTAAACACTGAATTGCTTGGTGGGTTCATACATTGTTGTGGCTTGATGTGAAGTATGTGGAAACAATGCTTGCACATGGGTGTAGGGTAAATTATTACATTTGTATTAATAAACAAGCACTTCGTCATTTAATATCTTGTCTGAAATATCAGATATCAGAGTTTGTTTTTGTTTTTTTCAAAGTTCAATCTCTTGGTGTTCACCTAGGCTATGAGATGATATAGACTAATCTAGACACAGTGAATGATTGGATTAAAAGCAGACCGTCTGGCTGAACTCGGGACAGTTGGAGCTCTACACTTCTGTTTGGCTTAAGTTGTCACATTTAAAGGAATAGTTCACACAAAACTGAAAATTCTGCTCACCATTTTCTTGTCACAAAACTGTTTTAGTTTTTTTTTCTAACACAAAACCAGTTAGTCTGAAACAGTAACAATTGACTTCCTTAGTATTTGTTTTTCCTACTATGGAAGTCAATGGTTTCTAACATTCTTCAAATTATATTCTTTTGTGAGTTTATGAATAGTGAGTATATATTTATTTTTGGGTGACCTATCTCTTTAATTAAGCTCTTCTGGCTAACACAACTTAATGTATGGATTGTGCAAAAGCATAGCAAGACAGTGAGGTTTGTGCTGCTCACCTGTATTCTTTGTTGGTAGGGATTATTAAACAAAAAGGGTTATTATAATTATTAATAAGGACCAAATTTACAGACAAACAGTTCAAATGTTTACGCGGGCCATTCAGCGGTATATTTAGACTGTGTTGTGATCTAAACCTGAGCGGAGGGAAAAGTGTATATGAGCAATAGAAATTAAGGAATATATGCAAATATTGTTTTGATCATATTTTTTCAAAATCCTTCAGTGTTTCATATTTTCTTGGATTTAAAATAAAAGATTAACAATTGCTTATTTGTGTGATGTATTTAACAGTCAGGTTTAACAAACATGTTTGATCTTACAATGTTTAATTCATTACATGAAGTATCTGCTGTAGTCAGACTACATGCCCACTGCTGAACTATTATAGTCTTCCTACTGTGAGCAGCATAACATTTGCCATGCAAATCATCACTCCAAACCCATCCAGGATGTATTATCCCCCTTTTTAACCGACCATATCACACGCAATAACTTGAATAGATCTTTCCGCTGTCAAACTAAAAAATGTTTCCCTTATTATGATGATCTTTGCAATGTTAAGATTTATGAAATGATACAACTGTTTGCTTTTTTTAACCTGTTTATGATAGTTACAACTGAGGACAGCATCTTGTCTATATATACAGTAGGTAGCAGCTTTAGTTTTTGAAAAACGTCATCAAACTAAATAGAATCAACAACATGCATATTTAGATTACGAATAATTTAACTTCATTTTGTGTGACAATGCCATGCTTTCATGACTTTGTTTTGTTATCATACAATGTGTTTAAGTGATGAAATGTATTATTACTAATGTACAGAATGACAGGAAGCTCGAGTGCCAGACGTGCTCAGGATTGCATGACAAATATTAAAGGTAATAATGTTGAAAATGATGTTCATTTTCTTGCACAGACTGATCCTTTTTCTTTTTATAAGACCTCAATGTATTATTAGGAGCCACAGTTATTAATTTTCTATTTTGTGTGTGTGTGTTTGTGTGTGTGTGTGTGTGTGTGTGTGTGCGCGTGTGCGTGCGTGCGTGTGTGTGCGTGCATTTATTGGACTCTCAAATTGCTTGTAGGTGCTGACTTGAATTTTATGAATGTCCAAGGACCACGGTTTCAGCAAAAAAAAAAACTGCTTCACTTAAGATTTCTAAGACTTGAAGAAAATTATCACCTACATCATGGATTATCTGAGAGTAAGTAAATAAAATTAGCATTTTTTGGGGGGGTTAATTGTCCTTTAATTAGTGTTTGTTTACAGTGTTGTACTAACCTCTGAAGATATACAGTTGAAGTCAAAATTATTAGCCCCCCTTTGCATTTTTTTTTTTCTTTTTCGAATATTTCCCAAATGATGTTTAACAGAGAAAGGACATTTTCACAGTATGTCTGATGATATTTTTTTCTACTGGAGAAAGTCTTACTCGTTTTATTTCGCCTAGAGTTTTTAATTTTTTAAAAACCATGTTAAGGTCAAAATTATTAGCCCCTTTAAGCTATATATTTTTTCGATAGTCTACAGAACAAATACTTTTTTTTACAATAACTTGCCTAATTACCCTATCCTGCCTATTTAACTTAATTAACCTAGTTAAGTCTTTAAATGTCACTTTAAGCTGTATAGAAGTGTCTTAAAAATATCTTGTCATTATTTACTGTCATCATGGCAAAGATAAAATAAATCAGTTATTTGAAATGAGTTATTAAAACTATTATGTTTAGAAATGTGTTGAAAAAAAACCTCTTCGTAATTCAGACTTCAACTGTATATAGCATACATGTGATTTTCAGTCTTTTTGGTGTATCTCTTTTTATATTGTATGTCCATATATTGGTTTTCCTCAATGCTCAAAACTCTAAAAATCATCCTTCCCATACATAGCCTGCTATAATTATCTGTGAAATATGCCCAAACAGGCCCTATCTCAGGCTCTCAAATGAGTTTATGTCTGGTTAAAAGCGTTTTAATGCCTACATGTTCCCCTAACAGCTTGACTGCCTTTGCAGCCAATGAGCTTGTGGTTTTGGAAACCATCTCTAGATGCCTGAAAACCTCATGTGGTGCTTACTGTGACGCATACAAACTCTGTATTTGTCCAACCAAATTAGCTTAGCGTGGAAAGGAACTTTTCGTTCTCATAGGGCAAATACCTAAGATGTCTGAAGCTATTTAATGAAAAGACCCTTGATTGGAGCTGACAAGGTGTCCTTTAAAAAAACTTTTTTTAACAATTGAAAGAATTTTACCTTACATATTTAACGTAAAGACATAAAACAACTACACTTTGTATTATAGGCTTACCTTATAATTTATGGAAGGTGGCAAATTCATATAAAATATTTTCAGAGTTGCTATTCTGTTGGTTACAGCTTGTTTTCCTGCATATGTAAAGCTCACTTGCTGTAAAGTCTTGTTTGCGTGTTTTTTTCTGTTATTCTTTGATTATCCACGTGGTGGCACTGTTTTAAGTCTATCTCATCTATGCGTTTGCAAGTTGTATGACCAGAAGAGGTTATGTGCTCAAGCCTCACAAGAGAAGTTGAGAAGTTTATTGTGTCTGCTTGGACGACAAAATGCGCTCTACTGCTGAATAAGTAATGTCATCTATATCTTATCAGACATAAACCTTATCTCATTACTTTATATAGGAGCGTTCATAGGCTAACCTTACTAGAAGTAGTCTATTTTTTCTAAGATAGCCTACTAAACGTTGCCAAATACCTACGTTTTTAAGTATAACTAAATAATTTGCTAGGGTTGTCTAAAAAGTTAGTAGGCTAATGCGTAGTGTACTTTAAAGATGAATTTGAATCAATCAACTGTAATGGTGGTGAAGCAGGCTGAAGTGAAATTGTTGAGTTAAAAATGTTTATAGGTTATATAAGCAATGTGTTCTTTTTAATGTCAGAGGTATCTAAATCAAAGTCTTTAGGGGTTTCTAAACTCTTTTTTTTTCTAAAGGTTTTTTATACAATAGGCATGCATCCATCCAATTTACTCATACTGTATATATTTCACATCAGGGCATTTCTCAAAAAGTCTTTTTTTTTTAACCAGAGATGCCCAAATTTGGCCCGCCATTGCATCTGAGAAGAGAGGGAGTACGATGGAGATTGTTTTGAGATTGTCTATTCAAATTTAATGATAATAATCCTTTGTTTGTTTGTTTGTTTTATTGTTAAAAGCTAACTGAAGTTAAATGTTTAAATTAAATGTTGTAAATTAATCAGATTTTGCTAAAATGTACATACTGTCACCCGACAATGCAGAGACTTTGATGAGCAAACGAAGGCAAAGGCAGATTCTGCTTGACAAGAGTTTTCAGCATTGAACTGTTATTTATTGGTTGTTATAAATGTGTTATAAATATGATTATGTTTTTATTGCTATAAGTTATCATTTTAAAAGTTATACTGCATTAGATAATACAATTTAATACAATGTGTTTTTATTTATTTTGAAATATTACCCACGTCGACTTTAATGTAATATAGCTTGATATATTTACCTTTGGCCCACAGCTATATCAATGATATATGGTTTTTGGCCCTTCATACAAAAAAAGCGCCCATGTTCTAAACCTTACTTCCAAGATCCTGCTTTGCCTTGATTGAGCAATCTGCAATTTCCCAGTCTGTTGTGATTGTTCAATCAATTTACAATATCTGCAAAATGCTATTATATGGATTTCCTGATGAACAGAGCCTTCAAGGAAAGCATGACTTTAGCTGTAAGTTAATCATTTGTGTGTGCTTTTTTTTTTTTTTTTTTGTTACATTATGAACACCAAAATGAACAAAAATACAACCTCAAAGTCAAGGCATAAGAGGTCAAATTGTCGCGATTAAAGTGAAATGTGAAAGGTGTGAATGAAAATGTGTTCACAGCATTATATTTAGATATTTTAATGCTGAGAATAAAAAAACTAATCACACAGTTTTCTATTGAGCTTATGTTGATCTTACTTTTCTGTTGAATCAATCGGGCTCCTTCAGATTAGGCTCTCCTTAAAATACCAGAGTTTTGCAAATTATCTCACTAATGGCAAAGTGAAGATATGATATGAGACTTGAATGCTTTTTCTTGACATGATTTTAACTACACAAAGCAACTAAAGCGTTAGAGAACATGTCAAAATAGAAAATAACAGTAGAGACTTAAGGTTGTCATTGTGCATATTGGCTGCAGATAAACCTGTTCAGTTCCATTATCAGAAATGGAAGCGGTGACAACTCGATTTGGCAGTTCTTTTTATAGGAAACAATACTTATTCATGCACTTCACAAACAACTGCGTCAAAGCAAATGTAATAGAAAAATCACAGCTGAGGCACTTTTACATCCTTTACCAAAAATCACTGCATGTAAACTCAAAACATGGCCTTATCTGTGACATCTCTGCCACAGTCTCTTTCCGTTACACCCAGATAATTGAATTTCTTCTCCATTATCCCTAATTATATGTTCCAAAACAGCCGAGTTCTGGCTTGGATCACAGGCCCACAATGCCCGTCTCTAGTGCCCCTCTGCTTTAGTCTGGTTTACATGATCTCCTTTTAAGGCAGGTCTGTTTGTCATGACTGTGGGTGTCTGGTCCTCACGGGAGCTGGTCATGCTGACTTCAGTAATGGAGAGTCTTTCCATAACACATCTTCCACCCACTCTAGTCATATGTTTACAGGCAGGGTCCTCTTGAAGGTGTACTTCACAGCACTTTCCAGCCACCTGGTCCTTTTGTAGTCGCTTCATTATGTGTTATTTAGCACTGGCTTTGGCTGTGATCTTTCTTGGCAATATTAATCTTTCATGAGTTGATGGATTGTCTGGATAGGCTCATATAAACCACAGGATGCTTCTGCTGTAGTCAAGAGTGATTTAAAAGTTTAGTTCATCCAAAAATGAAATTCTGACATCGTTTACTCACCCTTTACTTGCTTCAAACCATTATGAGTTTTTTCTTCTGTTAAACACAAAGGAAGATATTAAAAGTTGGAAACCTGTAATTTGGGTTTTCTGCTATGGAAGTCATTAAATAAATGTTTTCAGCTTTCTTCAAAAAATCTTCTTTTGACAGATGAACAGATGAAAGAAACTCCTTAAATGTTTTGAACCACTTGAGGGTGAGTAAAATAATGAGTAAATAAAAATTTGAGGGTAAACTATCCCTTTAAATGGAATGGTATTTGCCGTTAATTTATTAATTCTGAGCCATCCAGGATTGTGTTGAGTAAAATTTTAAAGAAGTTTATTTATTTATTTTTGTTTTAGGTCAAATTGTGGTCCTTGATCTTTTGTAAAATGAAAGTCTGTGCCTTTCCACTGAGAAGTATGGTTCAGTACAGTACAATACAGTTCTGTATGGGTCACCCTGATCAGGCTTGCATTACCACTGCCAATGGTACCCTTGGTTGATCACATTAAAGCAGTGGTGTAAAGTAAGTAATTACAAATACTCAAATTACTGTAATTGAGTAGTTTTTCTCAGGAATTGTAATTTACAGTGTAGTTTTAAAAATGTGTACTTTTACTTTGTTAAATGTACTTGAGTACTTTTTTAGTGCAGTATCTGTACTTTTACTCCACTACTTTTTTTCAACCTGCATTAACTACTTTATTTTTCTTGTCCATGAGGATTAGAAAAATCAGTCCTGAGATTCCTGTCCAAGCAAATCGCATATACCGTAGAAGTTAAATCGCATCATAATGAACTACCTCAAGACATGTGCACTTTATAATTGCAGCAAACTGTTTAATAGTATTAAAAGTGTCCATGAAGATGTTTAAAATCTTTACGCGCATTGACCCAGAGGCTGTTTAGATGCATGTCACTGATGAGAAGATGACGGATGTTTACTGTATGATATGCGAAATGGCCTTAAACACCCAGCAGGCACAGGACATCAACATGATGTCTGATTGACGTTGAACCCTAACGTCATGGGAACTTTGCATTTTGTTTGGAAATAAAAAAATTTAATTGACATCAGAACTCAACGTCAGGCTAATGTCAATGTCCAATGTCCAACCTAAAACCCACTGAATATCAACGTCTAATGATGTTTCAGCTTGACATTGTGTGAACATTACCCCTATTACCGCTATCAGACATTGGATTTTGGTTGCCGTACCTGATGAATAAATGTCAGTATTTCATATCATATATGATGTTGGTTTAAGATGTTGGCTCGACGTTGGATTTTTGGTGGTCACTTTCTAACCACCTTAAATCAACCAAATATCAACGTCATTTGACGTCATTATTGGACATCAAAATAACGTTGTCCTTAGCTGCTAGCTTGACAATTAATTTTGGTCACCTGACATTACAACCAAAATCTAACCTAATACTAATGTCTCATGATGTTGTGTGCCTTCTGGGCAATAACTAAATGCACTACAGAATGTTACGTTTACACACACACATGCACAAATTAAATGTAAACATATCAGCTTTTGACAGTATATTCATTACTCTTGAGTACTTTTAAAAGGGCTACTTTTTACTCATACTTTGAGTAATATTTACAACAGACGCTTCTACTCTACTTGCACTACATTTTTAGGCAAATAATGGTACTTTTACTTGAGTATGATTTTTCAGTACTCCTTCCACCACTGCATAAAAGTGGTATGGTACGGTTAACTTTTTGGTACCTCTTGACAGTGGAAACAGCCATAAAAGCGTATAGACCCGTACCATACTGTACCACTCAGTGGAAATGGGCCAATATTGCATCTTTGCTAACTCTAGTTGTGGCAGTGTCCTGCAGATTTTAGCTCCAACTCGCCTCAACACACCTGCAAGGATGTTTCTAGAAAACCTAGTAAGAGCTTGATTAGCTAGCCTAGTTGTATCTGATTGGGGTTGGAACTAAATTTTGCACGACACCAGCCCTCCAGGACCGAGTTTGGACACCCCTGCTCTACTTCATTATCTCAAATGTACCCAGCAGGCACACAACGTCACAAGACATTATTATTAGGTTAGATTATTGACGTCCAATAACGACGTCAAATGATGTTGATATTTGGTTGATTTTAGGTTCTTTTGGAAAGTGACCAAAATCCAATGTCAAGTCAACATCTTAAACCAACATCATATTGACATCAAATACTGACATTTATTTGTCAGGTATGGTAACCATAATCTAATGTCTGATTGACATCATAGTGGTAACGTTCATACAACATCATGCTTTAACATCATTAGACATTGATATTTGGTTGATTTTATGTTAGGTTCTGACGTCAATCCAATTTTAATTACAAAACAAAATGCAATGTCCCTCGACAATGGGGTACAACCTCAATCTGACCTCTTGTTGACGTCCTGTGTCTGCTGGGTAGAGGCACGACAAGTTTGTGCAAAGATTTTAAATGGCGCCTCTTATGCTTTCCACTTGTTCAAAAGCGACATGTGAATTGTAAATAATTGTAATTGTAAATAGCAATAGATGACAAACAGCAGGTTATGTTCTTGCTTCTTGGCATGTGGCTGTTTGTCACATGAGGAGGCAAGCTTTGTTTGAGCATGGTTTAGTATCATGTGCCATTTGTGTTATTAGTGTCAGGCTTTAGCTGTGTATTAAAAATGGTTCTTCGTGTGTTGTCGTTCTATTGTCTAATTGCATGCACTGATGACGATTCTCTGTAAACCAATAGCATTTTTTTTTGTGAGTCTAGCTCCACCTTTTGGCACTGTACTGTTGTGCTACTATCTAGTCCCCATAGAATATTTTATATTTAATTATTTATGTATTTCTTCTTCTACTTTTTCGTGTTATTAATATTTTTATTATTATTTGCTTAAGATGCTAGAATATATTTTCTACTAATTTGTTACTCCGGCCATCTGTCCTTTCACACCAGATGCTGTTGCAAATAATGTGCAAAGAATCTCAGAGTGAATCCCATAAGCTATGACTGGACTCATGCATGAACCCGGTGAATTTTAAAATGTTGCTAAATAAAAATGATAAAGTAATATTTCAGAAAATCTAATTATAGCCTGCATCTGCTTTACCTGATTAGCTTTTAGAGCCCTGTGTCTTTAAAGGATATAGACAGTTCTAGAAATATTTCAAAATGCCAACTGATACTTGCCATCTGTTTATGACACAACACAGATTCTCCTGCATTCACTTGCTGGCTAAAATGTGACTACAAATGTTACACATGGTGGCTGATTAATAAACATGCATTACCAAAAATGATGCTGTACACACAACACATGTTGTTTTTTTGGCAGTGCATTAAGTGACGTCTTCGTGATGAGTCGAAGTGTTTATTTTTTGAGCTATAGTTCCATGTATATCTAGGAGAATGTACATCAACCAGTCATCCAGTTTATCAGTTTAATCATCAAAGAACAAAATGTCAAATATGTCATCTCTTATGCCCTGCATGATGAAATTAATCTAGAATGGCTCTTGATGGTATTTGATGAGATTAAATACGTGCGTCACCAGATCCAATTTCCTTCTTTTTGTAAATAACTTTGACTGAAAATTGTTAACACAATCACTGCTGGTCACCAAATATAGGTTAGACTCTGCGAGTGTGATCTGCACTTCTCTAAGTCAGTTTGGGACACTGATTCTCACACCCTTTAAGTGTTAAAGTCTGTTAAGCAAAAATCTGTTATTAATTACTCACCCTCTTATCGTTCCAAACCTCTGAGACCTTCATTCGACATTCAGACCACAGATTAAGATATTCAGATTGAACCACTGAAGGCATATACAGTAGGCTGGTTTTGGGGATCTTTGTTTGGTATTTTTTTTGTACAAGTCGGGATCTTTCCTCTCTATTTTGTTTGACCTGAAATATCTTGATTTGTGTTTTGAAGATGAACAAAGCACAATGAAAGGATTGAAACGACATGTGGTGGTGTAATTATTAACATAGAATTTTTGGGTAAACTAACCTTTTAAAGAAGATCCGAAATAAATATTTTGCTTCTTTTTCTGCATTTTTGTATTTAAGTTAATATTTATAGTTATGTTAGATGAAATAATAACTACTAAATGTTAGTTTAAATTATGGTGAGGTGGAATATCAGTCATTCTAGTCTTACGAGAGATTTACAAATATTGCTTCTAAGGGCATCTGCTCCCCTACTGTTACATATCCAAGTGTGTGTGTGGTTTGTCTTCTCGTGACCCCATTAAACGTCAGGCTCTAGAAGCCGCAGACAGATTTTACTGAGGCACTTCATTCACAGTGGGAAAGAAAGGCCAATCCAGGTAAAAACAGTCAGTATTTTGATACAAACTCATACCATAATTGATTTTAAAAAGTGATTCAAAGGAAGTATCGTTGCATAGGATTTTAATTAGAGGATGGACTTACTGACCCTCCCCCTAAATTTTATTGCACTGCATGTGCAATAAAAAGCAATTATTAAGAGTATTTAAACCATATGGAGGTTGTATTTAATATAGCATAGCAAATCTGTGAACTGAATGTGGCCTGCTTATACTGTAGGAAGATATTGTTCGTATATGCTTTGTTTGTGTTGATATTAACTGTTTTAATCATTGCCAAGCCATTAATTATCCCTGGAAAATAAATAATTTCTGTGTAGTTGTTAGATTTATACAGATAATTTGCTATTTACCTTTTTATGAACAGCTGATTTCCTTCACTTACTCCATAAACACAAAAACTGTATTGTGTTTAGTGCATTATTGTAAATAATGTTCAGTTTCTGGCACAAATTTATTACAAATTTTTTTACTCTCAAAGTTTAACCGACTTGCATTTATAGGACCAGTTTTTATTTTTTTATAGATTTTTATTTATTTATTCATCCATTTATTCATTTTCCTTCAGCTTAGTCCATTTATTCATCAGGGGTCGCCACATCGTAATGAACCGCTAGCTTATCCAGCATGTTTTACAGCACATGCCCTTCCAGCTGCAAAACTAGTACTGGGAATTATTTATTTATTTATTATAATTCACCTACAATTTTAATTGCCAGAACAAATTTACAATTTGAGGTGAAGTATTACTTTCGCTCAAGTGTTGCATTTATGGGGTTAAAAGTGCAGAGGCTTATGTTTCATAATGTACACGAGGAATGTTCAGCTCCTTTTGTTTTTAATGAAATGTTAGATTAAAAATAAGGAAATGCTTCACATTGATATTGCTGTGGCATAAGCAGTGCTCCTCTGAAGCTAATGGGAATGTGCTATTTGTTCGGTTGAATGGAATGCAGAGGCTTAATGTGATAAAGAAATCCCTATGGAGCACCCAACGACAGGAGCGAGATATTTATGCTGAGGGATAAAATACAATATAACATCTAACCTTATTGTTCTGTCTTGCCTGACATTTCTAAAGTTGCAAATATTTGTTTTATTGAATTTTTAATTTGGTATATGAGGTCAAAAAAGTGAGCTGTTAGAGGATATTGTATAGTCTGTGTTAATTAAGCACTCCACTGATTAAATGTGTCATCTCCCTAATGCTCCAACCATTCATTTCCCACAACTCCCCATTTACAATATGACGTCTTACTATGAACTCATTTGCATTGTTTGATGTATATATATTATCTGAGACCCTGTATCTGAGACCCTTCTGCAGGCTTTGGCTTACATTTCACACATTCCCTTAGAGACTGATGATTCAGAGCCTATGGTCAGTTTTTAGCATTAGGCATTTGTACAGATTTCTGTCCTGCTGCTGTATTGAAATGCTTTACAAAGCATAGTTTAGAACATATTATATTACGGTAACAATTTACAATATTGTACATGCTTGATGTACAAAAATCTGCATTAATAGTTAGTTTAGCATAAACTAATGAGGAATGAAAGAATGGAATAATCAGGAATTAATGAAGCAATAAATGGAGGTAAGGATGCATTGATATAGATTTTTTGGCCGATATCGATAACCAATAACTTTTAAGATTTGGAGGCCGATAGCCAATATGGCCGATAAATATTAATATTTCAAAGTGTTATGTTTTTATACAGTAAACAACTGATTTTATTTTAAGAACTTTATGAAAGTTTGAACTGATCTTATGAACTGCATAGTCTACTCGAAGCAAAAAACAACAATTTCAAAATTGCAAGGTGATTATGTAGACCTACATTCACAATTTTACATAAATTAGCATGCCAAAAATAAATGATTTCCTTTTCTTCGCATAGCAAATTAACATGCAACTTGACTGTTGCATAAAAATATTAGGTTAAATAACAAAATGGGACTTAATTAACAAACAAGTAAAATAAATATACATTTAAGTAAAATTAAAATAAATTAACTAACTGAAACCAGCTCAAATGTTCTAGAATAAAACGTTTCAGTAATCTACATATAATATGTAATGTCCGAAAACGTGTTTTAAGAGGTGTTATGACAGTTCAGAGCCACCGTACAAGCGAAAAGCTAAGTACACATAGTATGATTTACTTTGGAAAATGCAGCATAAATTGGTCCCGTTTGGTGTTTTAGATTCTTTTGAACACATAGGTGCTGCTTGCCACTCAGACAACGCTTCTATGTGCGTTCTTGCTGTCATTTGCGGGAAAATGATTAATGAAAGGTTTATGAAAAACCGCTGTGAGTTTGAAACTTTAACTGCAGGTGCTGTGTAATGCGCTTGCACACGAAGTGGAGTCAATTTTGTCCTCGAAAGCCCGATTTTGATACAACACCTGAGCATTGAGCAAAGATGACTTTATGACAAAAAGACAGACATATAATTAGAAATTTATACTTTATGATAAAAAGACAGACATTTATGACAAAAGACATAAAGACAGAATGTGGCGGACGGTTGAGAACACCTATGCTGGATTGAGTGACTGGCACTCGTCTCCCCTGCTGCTGTGAAAGCTCTGACGGCACTAGTTAAGGTGTGTGGTAATAGCCATCATGTGCGCTAGTTATAAAGATTATAAATATGCCGATCAAACTGAATATAGTCTTACATCAACAACACATGGCAAGCAAGGCGTTAATAATAACAAATAACCCATATTAGATTACAAACAACCCAACGAGTTGTTTAGCACGTGTGCATCGCTGCTATGTTTACACGTAATATTTTTCCTGAGGCGATATAAACCAAAATACACAATGACACTCTATCAAACATATCTACAATGATAAGTAATATGGTTAGATATTAACGCACAGCAATACCACACAAACAAAGGAAGGACTTTGAAGGAATAAACAATGTGCGGTAAGCTCCGTTATAGTGCACTGGTTAAGTCTGAACAAGTTCGATCCACGCATGCGCGAGGCAGGCAGTTCTGTACAATTACGTAATCTATCGGCTTAAAGACATCGGCCTAACTTTAATATCGGATTGATAACGATAACATTAAACAGCATTTATTGGCCGATAACGATATAGCCGCCAATACTGTATATTGTGCATCCCTAAATAGAGGTTTCATTGCTGTTTGCGAAATCGCTGCCTATACCCTCATTCACTACTTTAGTCTACTAATACAGACCACTTGAATCCATCGGAAGGGATGTTGTTTTTTTTTTTTTTGTATTTCACTCTGATAAATATCTCAGATGGTTTATATTTTCAAAGTCTTGGTCAAACCACATGATTAATACTTAGCGAGGTATCTATTAGTAATGAAACAAGGACTTGATTTCTGTCATGTATCTAAATGTTACTTTAATTATATAATATTTTATTTTGAAACGTGGTAAGACATTCATAAATTCATTCTGTGCATGAACTCTCACAGTGCATTATTGCTATTCTGTAGATGCTGAGTGTACATTGGTTGTAGAGTCATTATTGCTGTGCATTGTGTGATTGATTGAGTGCACTTCATAATGGCTGCTCCCTCAAATAGTGCACAATTTGAGCATCAAGGGGGTGATTTTAGATACAGCCCATGTGTTAACAGCAGCCAAATTAACTACGTTAGCACATGTTTATTAGGTAACATGTTAATTAACAAGAAATTGTCAGCTTCATTAGTTGGACTTTTTAGAACAGATCACATAATCTTCTGATTTGTTGATGTTTATGGCATGACTTTACTTAAAAGTGCCTATGTTGATTAACTGATTTTTAATTATTCATTTATTAACAAGAGCTTGTGATTTGTGCGTCTTTGTAAGTCATAAATGAAATGACCAGTTACACCTGCAGTGTTCAACTATTTAATGAAGTGAATGATACATAAATATTAAATATGTATTCTTTACTTACGAAGTGATACGTTGAAAGAACACAAGACAGAAATTTGCTTGAAAAATGGGATTGATATTGGTAAATTATTCATAACTTATTGTTATTCATAACTTATTTCCTATTATTATTGTTGTTGTTATTATTATTATGCCTAAATAATGTACAGTAAATCATCAAGGAATGCAATAGTCTGAAAGCAAATTATACACATTTAGGTAAAAACATTCTCCATGGAAATAAAATGTAATAGAAGATGCCATCCAAATAAGTCAAGTCCAACATGAGCGGGATAGTGCTTTAAAATTGTGATAATCCAAAAGCAGCTCAGTCCACATATGTGTTTGCACCATTCTCTCTGGAAATGATTTGTGAATCATCCTTGTAGAACTAAATCAGGACTAACATTGTGGCATATGCATGAAAAGGATACTAAATGCAAGATTGCTGCAGATCAAGTTAGTTAATTTCTAAGCAACATCTCTTTCTTCATTCCACTTAATGAAGCTGACCATTTGTTGTTAATTAACATGTTAAGTATCGAACGAACATGTGCAAACACGTATTAAGGTGGCTTGTTAACACATGAATCCTCATGACTCCAGTAGCTAAGTTTAGTCCTTCATTAATTCCTGATTGCTGGATTCTTTCATTCAGCATTAGTTCATGCTAGACCAACTATTAATGCATTTATAAGTACATCAGTAATAATTTACCCTTATTGTAAAGTGATACTTTATGAAACCAACAGTTCCATGAGACAATAATCTGCACAACCTTACATTGTACTTAACTTAAAATATTTCAAAGCTAAATAGCTAATAGTCTAACTGACAAAACATGCCTACAAAATAATAATAATAATAAGTATTATCATTGTTAGTATTGTTGTTGTTGTTTCAATCATGTTATATTAATTGTTCTCATTTATTCATTATTATTAAACATCAATATTAACGTATTTTTGCATGGGGATGACTTTGTGACAAAAACATAAATAATAAAATTACATTTTATGTTTAATTTCCAAATATGGTGGTGAAATATTACATTTAAATAAATGTAACTGCAATTAAGCTCATATTAGCTTAGTAGTTTGTACTAACTAACTCTTCTTTATTTGTGTCACCCAAATTCACCCCCCAAAAATGAATTCTGTCATTGTTTAATCACCAAAAAAAACTATTTGAGTATCTTTCATCTGTTGGACATGTTGGTTTCTGGGACCCATCAACGTCCATAGCCATTTTTTTTTCCTGTTACGGATGTCAGTGAGTGCAAGAAATATCTCCTTATGTTCTTAACAGAAGAAATAAGCTTCCAAAGGTTTAAAATGACATGAGGTCATTTTCATTTTTGGGTGTACTATCCCTTTAAGGTTAAATGTAGCTAGTAGGTCATGAACGTTTCATAATGCACAGACTATAGTTGAATAATATGACATTTACATGGTTTAATAACTCAGTGCACTGAAAGAAAAATACTTGTTTATTCATACATCATATTTTGCTTATTATACATCTTGCTCAGCCCACACTGATTTATAAAAGACACTTAAATGACTAAAATGTCGACATGGGTAATTTTGCATGGTGTATATTTCCTCCTTTGTATTCCATTCCTGAGCATCTTGATCTCTATAAGCAAACTTGCTTTAAAACAGTGTTGAACTTGCTCACAATTACTACACAATGAAATAAACGCTACTGAAGGAAACGTTTACTGAAATAAACGCTACTTTTTCCCCACATATTTTTAAGGAACATTTTTTTTTTATTGTTGCAATTAAGGAAACCAAACAGTTTTGAAAAGAATCATGACTTCAAGAACTTTGATTTAAAGTAAAAATACATATATTTAATATAAATATATTAAATATTTAAGAGTGTCATTTGAGACTATATAGGGAAACTATAATTTCCACGATTAAATTGAGCACTAAAGAGCTTTTTTTGTGCTGGTTAAAAAAAGTAGACAGGTGCAGATTGTGATAGTTTGTATCTGTGTGGCTTATTTCCATTATAAACAGTTTAGGTTTAAGTTTAGTGTATCCTTGTTCATATTTCACACATAAGTTTAGTGTATTCTTGTTCTACATTTTAAGCCATATCTGGCAACATTAATGAGTCAAGATGTACCTTACTGTGGCGAGGGGGCGTGGCCGAGAGCCGTGGGAGCGAAACGAGGCCC
>CAIGQZ010035027.1:10207024-10220566 GCA_903798205.1 Danio tinwini
ATATATATATATATATATAATTTGTTCCATCTAGTAGAGTCTCATTTTGTAGATCAATCTTTGAAGTTTCAGATATGGTCACACACAAAACAATTAAAGATTTTACTGGATCTGTGTAAAAGTCCCTTTCAGATATAGAACTTTTTCTTTCTTTTTTTAGTATTGTATTTGCTATATTTTAAAATGTTTGGTATTTATATGCTGTATGTGAAGTTCTTTGTGTTGTCTGTTTTGGCATATTTGTCACCAAGTACATGGATGCCACCAGCTGGGCAAATAGCTACACTACAACTAAAGTGAAAACCAACGTAAAATGATGCATGCACATTAATAAATGCTTAGTTTATAACAGTCAGCAGCAAGCATGTATATAAAATATTACTATACTAATTTGCAGCAGTAACAGGTTGGCATGGTCATACTATTATAATATTGCTGTTGGTTATTGCAAATAAATAAATAAAAAAAATAAACTCAATATCTTAAAGTAGATTTGAGTTAGGGAGAAGAGAGTTTGTGTTAATTGTCTATTTTTCTAAAGTGAGCTGAACCACCAAGAGCAATCACACAAACTTTAACTACTAATATTTATGAGTATTCAAAAACAAACAAAAAAACAACCCTTTTTGGTTTGTTGGTGTTAAAACATATTAAATTAAATTAGACCGTTTTGAAATTGTACATTAGGATGTTCATGATGAATTATTTTCGTTTAAAAGTTTAGTCTTTTGTTTCCCAGCACTGTAAGTTCACGAGTTCATATGTTCTCAGTGGTGGGCTGCGGCTGGAAGGGCATCTGCCACATAAAACATATGCCAGAGTAATTGGCGGTTCATTCCACTGTGGCGACCCCTGATACATCTGAGATTAAGCAGAAGGAAAGTGAGTGGGCTTAGTCTTTTTTTTTAATCAGAGGTTCACTATTTAGTGAACGTATTACACATTCAAAGGAAGTGATGTCAAAGACAAAGTACATAAGACTGTGGGAACCGAGAGCAAAAGCTATTACCCAAAGAAGAAAAATGCATGTGTTCTTGTGCCCATGTCTTGGATTGCTGTTCTGCTTTGTTTATGCAGGTAATACAGAAAAAATAGCAGTAAGACTTTAGAAGTGCTTTATGTTATTATGATTATGATCATTATTATTGTTGTTGTAGATATAGAGCTTGATGAAATTGAAGTAGGTAAGTAAAAAGAAAAAAATCTTAACTTAATATGTTTAAATAATGAATACAATAATTTAAAAAAATGTAAGATTAAGTTTGATTAGATGAGTTTTTTTATGTAATCTTCTTTGACACATTTGTCTGGTAAATTAAATATTTAGTCTGTCCCTTTTGTCATGTTTTTTTCTAATGTAAAGATGATGTCTTTGTTTCTCATAAGGTGCTGACAAACCTGTAGAAATAGGAAAGCCTGTGATTTTGCCTTGCCTTAATAAGGTGAAACAGAATTCTTGCAGTAAAGTGACATGGCTGTCTAATGATAGTCCTACTGTTGAACTGGTCACCCTTGGTAAACGCAAATCAAACCAGTTAGATAGAGTGAGTCTGTTGACCAACTGCTCTTTACACTTCAGTCATGTCAAGCCCGAAGATCTTGGATGCTTCACCTGTCGACAGTTTTCAGGTCCGGGTGGAGAACAAATTAAAAAGGATTGCAGAATTTGCTTGTATATTAAAAAAGGTAAAGTTAAAGTCTAAAGATGTTTTTAATTGTGAATGCTTACATTAACCTTTATCCTGTCTAAATGATCTATTTATCAGTACCTTTCTCTTTCAGATACTACTACTACTACTACTACTACTACTACTACTACTACACAAAGCTATGGTAATTTAAGCTTTCAGATTAAATCCAATTTTTACTGTGAAATAATATTATATTTCTGCTATAGTGTACTTTTTGCTATTGTAACTGATTATACCCACTCTATAATGCTGTTGCCATTTTCATGTCAAAATGGTGATTCTAAAATTTCTAAAAACATGAACAGATCATATAATTGTAAATATTTTAGCAAAATGCAATCAATGTTCTCTTAAACATTTCCCCCTGATATTATTAATAGGTTTCCCCTGATTTTCTTTCCAGGTACTACTTCTGTGGACAATAATGTTAGTTTATCAGAAAGCGCTGATGACAGTAAGTAAAATATTTGTCAAATTATTTTCTAATTATCCTTGAGAATTTCATATCTTATATTGGCATCTGACATCGGCATGTTGTTCTCATTTACAAGTAGTTCAAAATGAGTTGATGGATGAATTTTTACACTTTTACATTAATGTGAAATATTGAGATGTAATAAATATCCATTATTTATCCATTAACTTGTGAATCATGGCTGTTTTTCATCTATTAGAATTAGAATAATTAGAATTGCATTGTGGGACCTTAATAACTGCTCCGACAACATTTGATGTTGAAAAGTTCAACAAAGATATTGACTTTTATCATTTGAAATTATATATTTTCTGGGTTGGTCTTTACAGTATTTACAGTGCAAAAAACATGTAATGACAGCACAGCAGCTATTATTGTACAGATTTATTTGTTTTTTTTCTATTATATTTTTATTTTGATGTTAAATCAACACAGAGCAATACAAAAAACAATAAGAACTATATAGACAGAAAAGAAAGGGCAAACAAAACAAAAACCATTGTTACATCAGTTCCTCCAGTTTTATACAAAGGTTAACAATGTTACACATATATTTCTTGGCCAGTGGGCACAGGCAATACGATGATCCTGCATGCAATGACAGGATCAAATCTTTAAACTGTTATGCTTGACATTTGACAGATCATTAAAAAAGGTTTTTAGGTGGCTTCGATGCCAGCAATGCTATCAGAAAGATTGTGTCTAAGTTTTTTTGAATGTAAAGTGCTACAGAATTCTAAAAGCCAGGATTTAAAAAGTGTTTTTTTATGCCTTTTTCCATAGACAAAGAAAACCATTCCATATTGAACCGCTTTTTCAATTTGATGTCTTGAACCTTTAAAGTGATTCAAACCAACCAAAAACAAGGATTGCTGAATCAGGGGTTAGGTCACAAGAATAAGCCTTAGAGTAGAATCTAATAATTTCAATCCAAAACTAAAAAAGTTTTGGGCATGACCAAAAAAAGATGTCCTAAGGAGCCTTCCGCAAATTCACATTTGTTACATTTGGAGGAGATGGAGGGGTTTCTCTATATGCAATAGTATATCTTATACTATATATATTGTTTCAAACTACTAAAATTAGTAGTTTTAAATGACTTAAGATGCTAAGTTAATATCCAACACCAAATGTTGGCAGAGCATAGGATCAAGGTGCCACATTGCAGTTTGAAAGCAAGTGACGTTATACTGAACTTACAACATGACAAGACAAATATAAAAAAACAAGATCCAATGGACCATGTTTATATTATGAAGTAATATAATTTGTCCTGTATTTCAAATGATGTAGTATTTGAAGTGTTAAAAGAAATGTCCACACTGTAAAACCATTTAAGTTCAAAAACTAATCCTAATGAGTACTCTGAAGTTAATCCATTTGAGTAAATGAAGCAATTTGAGCACAGTAAAACCCAATAAATGAAGAGAATGCAAACCAACTGAGTACTGTAAAACTCAATAAGTTGAGGCAAGTTTGAGGAAACCGATTGCTACAAACCATTTGAGTTAAAAACTAATCTATATAAGTACTGTGAACTTACTCCATTTAAGTTGAAGTAATTCATTCATTCATCATTTTCTTTTCGGCTTAGTCTCTTTAATAATCCGGGGTCGCCACAGCGGAATGACATTATCTACAGATTGCATTCTTACAATGAAAAAAGCAAGAGAATGTAAATAAACAAACTAATGAATGAATGAATTAAATGAATTAAAATAATTTTTGTTTTTATTTTTATTTTACAGAAACGTTAATAATTATAATCCCATTAGTGCTTATGGTTGGTGCTTTTTCAGTGGCTGCACTCACTATTGCTTGGCTCAGAAATCACAGGAGAGCACAAAGTAAGTGGTCACCTCAGTCCTGGTCACCTCACAGTCTCCGTTGCATCTCAAACTCTGCGCTTACTTTTATTCTAACAATTATATGAAGAAAAAAAATGCATTTTATTTCAGTTAAAACATACAAAGAAGATTCTGACTCAAGAGTCTAATTTTTGTAAAAATCACGGGTTCACTTTTGTGGTGAACGTAATACACATTTTAAGGAAGTGATGTCAAATTTGTATCACATTGTAGGAACTGAGAGCAAAACCTGCTTTCAGAGGAAAAAATAGCTGTATTTTCATGCTAAATATACTGCCAGCAAAATAGCAGCAGGCGTTGACCATTGCTCATAATTTAAAGAAATTTTACAAATATTTAAGCTGTTTATTAAACATCATTTAACAGACTTACTGCTTTTGTGTTGTTTATAATTAAAAAATAATAATGTGCACCTTTTTTTTCTTTTTCTTTTTTAGTCACATCAATTGAAAAACAAAACACACTGAAACCTGAAACCAAAACTACTACACACGAATTCCACAAAGTGGGTAAAATGCAAATGGTGTTTTTCATAATGTTAGTTTTATCTTTTCATTAACTAATATGACATAATTCTGTTCTGATTGCTTGAACAGGGTGAAGATGTGGTGACTTACATTAAGTTAAATCACAATGTACTGAAACCAAGTCATATGGATATGGATATGGACGACCAATACCAAAAAACTCAATATGCGGTGATAAAAATTTCCTAATAGCCCTAACTGTAATAAATGAACCTGAATTGTGCAAAATAAAATAAAATGTGTTGCTTTTATGGAGAAAATGAGTCATGTGTAGAAGTAAATTTCCCATTGCAGAGTATAAAGATCCCATGAGGTCATTGTCTGTTTTTAATCCTTTATTGAAATGTTCAAAAATTATAGTAGTTTCATTCATTTTCACGTAAACATAAAGTCTCTTCATTTATTATATACTCTAAAATATGTTTGCTATCTTTTCAAAGCACTACTATTTAAAATGAGCTGAAACAGCAGGATATATTTTGTTAAATAATATGTAGAGTGGGACAAAGTTGAATGTAAATGCAGTAAAAAAAAATACATTTTATTGAATTGAAGTTGAATTTTATGATGAAAAATTAATGAATCCTATATTGTGTTTTAATTACTTGATTATAAATTCTATAAAACTGCAAGTCACTATTAAATCTGAGGATAGAGAAGTTTGTCTATCTGAGAACAAAGCTTTTTAAAACCTACACCCATCCTTCCAAACATTTTTTTTTAAACTTTACTTATCAGTGGTTTGTTATGCTTCCCATAAATCCAATGAGTCAGAAGGGCAACTGTAGGTCACCCTCAAGGATGAACTATTTTATTTTTCAGTTTTCAATTAGCATTCGGTAATTAGGGTGTTTTGAGTTGAAATTAGATGTGAAATTTAAAGTCACAGCACCAGAAAACAAACAAACAAACAAACAAAAAAATACCGGTGCATATTTCGTTAAATTGACATTTTTTTGTATCCTTTAACTCTGAATCCAAAAACATCTATAAAAATTATGGAAAATCATTTAAAAGTTTAGCTATACTTTTGAAGGCTATATATATACAACTATTATTACAGCTGAAATTGTACTGACTGACTACAGAATAAACTTTTTAAAAATGCAGAATATTTTTCTGTGAGGGTTGTGTTTAGGGGTAGCAAACAGATTCATATTTAAAAAATATACATTTTGTACAGTATGAAAAATCATTATCTCTGTGGGGAAAAAATAGATAGCTATACAGACGTGTCTATTGTTTCCACAAAAGTTGCTCTATAAGGGACTGCAAAGGATTTCCATTTCCTCAAACACATAAATTCATTATATGTTGCAATTGTGGACTGTTTTTGTCATGGTGAAACTGTGATATAATCACTGAGCTGAACCACAAAGACATCACAACATACAGATGAAGTCAGAGTTATTAACCCCATTTAGATTTTTTTTTTCTTTTTTAAATATTTCCCAAATGATGTTTAACATCAGGACATTTTCACAGTATGTCTGATAATGTTTTTTTCTTCTGGAGAAAGTTTTATTTGTTTTATTTCGGCTAGAATAAAAGCAGTTTTTAAACTTTAAACACCATTTTAAGGTCTAAATTATTAGCCCCTTTAAGCTATATAATTTTTAATTTTTTTTAAGCTATATAACAATAACTTGCCTAATTACCCTAACCTGCTTAATTAACCTAATTAACCTAGTTAAGCCTTTAAATGTCACTTTAAGCTGTATAGAAGTGTCTTGAAAAATATCTAGTAAAATATTATTTACTGTCATCAGTTATTAGAGATGAGTTATTAAAACTGTTATGTTTAGAAATGTGTTGAAAAAAAATCTTCTCTCTGTTAAACAGAAATTGGGAAGAAAAAAATAAACAAGGGGGCTAATAATTTAGGGGGGCTAATAAATCTGACTTCAACTGTATATAAACTAAATAATAGCCAACTAAATAAAAAAAAAACTTTTATCAAATTAACTAAATGACATCCTAAACCATCACATTTCATGTGTATGTTAAGTAACATAACTACTAAATACATAAATAAATAGTGAAGTGACTTAATTTAAACTGAAACATGAAGACAGGGCAAGACATAGAGTAGCCCTATACCCTTTTTTAAAAAACAGCCAATAGCGTATCGTTTTTATTACAGCTTTACAATGAGAGTGGGTGAGCTTAAAGTCAAACAGGTCAACTTGAAAACAAACAGAAAGTGCATTTTCAGATTTCAATTAAAGATCAGAAGGGCAAACTATTTTTTATGACATGCACAGGTGAATTGTTCACCACAAAACTAGCACTGTGAGTTAACAAAATCATATGGTTAGTTTAGATCTCTTGGGGACTTTAAGCACATATAGCAATAGCATCTTCAAGGGGTCAGGACATGTCAGATAGAAAGCATTTGATCTGTTAGAAGATTTGAGGAGAAACTAAAGTATGAGGTAAAGTCAAAAAAAGTTTATCTATTTTAACGGAAGTGACAAACTGCAAGTTTGGATGCTTAATGCAAATTTTGTCACTGTTTTAGAGCACACTAGCTTATCAATATTCTCATAATGATACTAAAATAAAAACAAAAAAACATAATATTGATATCATGGGGACTTTAAATGAACTTTTCCCACAGTGTGCAGCATATATAGTTCACTCAAAAAATACTGTTTGTACTAAATGAGCTGAAACCACACAATTATTGGTTTGTTTTTTGGAGGGGGCAGGGGTTGGGAGGGGAGGGGAGGACAGCTTAATTGTTTAATGTTCAATCCACTTGAATTTGTAAAAACTAATAAGTTAACTTAATTTATTCATGATGTCCAAAACAAATCAAGTGTGTGGAACCCAGCATTTTTACATTGTTCTTTTAAAGTAATGTCATTTGAAAGTAGTTAATACTTTTTTATTATTCAAATTAATTCATTGTTAATGTCAGGGAACATTTATTTTCTTAATTGCATTATCTCCTATTTAATTAAATAATTGATTGTTAAAATTATAAAAGAAATGAACACAACTATAAATAGCAGAGCCTAACTAAAAAACAAACTAAAAAAACTAAACAAAGAAATTTAGCTGCGACCGCCATGGAATTACACCAACAACCAAACAAATGCACATCCACCTCACCAGGGTGAGACTTTTTAGCACGAAAAAATGAGGAAAAGTGTGATCTGAAAAGCGTTTCCTTATCTCTCTGCACCTCTGGCTAGTGTTTGGTGGTTAATGAGGTGAAGCGATGTTTCATGTTGAGTTGAGGCAGTAGGTGTGAAGGTCCTGCTCTTGACTCCACACGGCCAAGCTCAAGAACAAAAGGCCACAAGACTGTCCTTGTCTGTGTCCCACAGATTTCTGACAACCCCCCTCAAACCCCCCAACATACACAAGCACGGCCCATTGACCAGCACGCACACACACAAGCCCAGCATGAGGCAGACCGCCGGAGCCGGGTCAATGCTGCACCATTAGCATTTTAAGCACAGGATGGAGAGAAAACACTGGAGGTGTTGTAGAGCACAACGGCTCATCAGTGTTTCAGCTACACATTTCAGAAAGATTCAGGAGTGTAAAACAAGTGCTAAAAATTATGTTGAATTACTGATACTGAATTTTACTCAAATAAAAACTTAATGTAAAATATTGGTTTAAACTGTACTTAATTCCCTCAAAAGTTATCATTTACCTAGCATTTATTAATTATACTGTAAAGTATTTGTCTTGTTTCTAGGGCAAATATCTAATTATTCTTAAATATAAACTAATTTTCTAGACACGTAAAAACTGAACTGAGTAAGTTTTTCCTTAAAACTATTATCAAGCGGAAAGCAACCTTATTTTACTTAAACCACTGGCTCATTGCTTGATTTAAGGAAAAAAAAAAACATTTAATTTTGATGCATTATTTCTCAAATTATTAATTTTGATGCAATATTTTTAGCTTATCTCTTTTAGCTTAAACATTTCACAATTTAAGAGTTTTTTTTAAATCATTCATTTGCACTACGATGTAAAACATGCAGGGTTTTGCATAATTTATTGATGATGTCCAAACACAAATTGATATTGAACATAAAACAACTAATTTGTTTAAAAAAACAAAAAAAAGAAGTGTGTTGTTTCAGCTCATGGCAAATAGTTTAGTTTTGTTTAAATGTTATTGTGCCTTCTGCTTGGCACAGAAAGGAAATTTGTCTTCAAGACTGGTAATATACATACAACCATACAACAAACACATAATAGCAACACTCATCAAGATAACCACTTGAATTCAAAACTTAAAAGCATATTAGCCCCATACATATTACTGCAGATCATTTTTAACAACCACACCATTCACACTAAACAGTGATCCGATTTACAACAACTGCAATTGGGATAAATGAATTTTTATAAGCATCTCTTTGGGCTCTTTGAATTTTAAGCTTGCGTCCTGATGGTGATATTTCAAAAACTGAGTGAAGGGGATGTGTATTATCTTTGAAAATCACAATTGCTGTTTTTTTCCATATAGGAGTCAAATAAAATCTGCAGCGAATGTTGTTTGTAACCTGTTATCTTATTTGCCTGATTGATAGAAGAAATTATCACAAATAGTTTTTGTTACCAAACCATGAAACAATACTATATGTGAGAACACTCTTTATTAAGGATCTACATGCCATGTTTAAAGTCTGTGTACTAACATTAAAACTTCTAAACTTGCAGAAGAGACTGAGATGCTGACTTCTACAGTACTATCAAAATTCAGTTTATTGTCAGTAATTGTGCCTAAATACTTGAGAAAATTTGAGACCTGCTTTACTATTTTTCTGTTTATGATGACTGGTTTATAAAATCTAGCACTCCCTAGATATAGCTCTTTTGTTTTATCAATATTAAGATGAACTTTTGCCAAACCAATCTGTGATATTATTAATATATATATAAAATATAAGCAGCTATTCATTTCTTCCTGACAGGAAACTAATGCCAGATCATCGGAATATTACAAATAAATAAGTAATTTAAGCAGCAAAAAAATATTTTTTGAGTGTAAAAAACAAGATAAAAAAACTATGTAGGAAAAGCATTTTTGCATTGTATATTGTATTTTGTTGCTGAACCCAAAAAGTGTTGGTAATCAGTACTATGTGACTGTAAATAAAAAATTGATATATCATATAATTCCATTTCTACCAGATTACAGCATTTTTTGTTTTTAATAAAAAAAAAAAACTCAAATAGGTGAGTAAATGATGACAGATTTTTGATTTTGGGGTGAACAATCTCTTCAATATTTAAAAAAGTAAAAATGACTTGTTTAAATTAAAACCAGAAGGCTCAAATTGTAAATTATAGCACTAGCAATGCCAAGATTGTATGTTATATTGCTAAGGAAAGCAAGAACTGATAAAATGTTTACAGCCAGTTTTTTTTAAAAAAAGGTGTCTGCCAAATGCATATCTACAAATATAAAGTGTGAATGAGATTCGTGTTTCATCATCAAAGCACCTTCTATTGGAAAGTGACATAAACCGAGTAAAATGCTTTGTCAGACAAACATACAGGTTTGATTAAAGTTTGAATAAAGTGGGAAAACAAAACAAATCAATGACAAAAAGGTTTATAACATCTAATAAGTGCACACAAAATAATATATAAAATTATATCCTCAGATTTTTGGTGAGCTTTTACAGCCAGAAATATCCAAGATGTAGGTAATAACTAAAGCTGAAATGTGTGTCTGATGTAAGTATGCATCTTTTCCATATTTCATGTGTATATGATGGAGGAAAATAAAATGTAAAACAAAAAAAAAACAAAAAAAGTAACGAGCAAAAAACTAAGCTGACGAGCCCCTGTTTTCAATGGATTAAAAATGAATGTTGCTTTCTAGAAAGTCTTGAACCTTGAAATTGAATCAAATTAATTGTCACTTCGACTTAAATCATATAAATGGACTAAAAGCATCAAGTTAAATCTAAATTTTTTTAAATGAAAACAATTAACTTATTAAAGTAAGTACAAGTAACATAAAAAATAACATATTGTCATCGTTTTTGATCATATCATTTTAGTGTACAGTAATAAAGTAAATATGTTCAATTATTTTTCAACATAAATTTATATACTGATGGTTCCATAATGAACCTTTAACGTCCCTGGATCATTGTCATCCCCCAAATTGTTCTTTTAGTTCAAAAAGATTCTTTATATTATTAAATGTTCTTTTAAAAACTCTAAAACATTCTTTGAGGGAACCAAAAATGGTTCTTTTATGACATTACTGTGAAACTTTCTTTTGGATCACTTTATAAAATATCTATAAATATTAACAGATTTTAGTATTTTGTTATTCATGTTATTGCTAATAACGTATGCTTTTGAATTGCATCATGGGACCTTGATCTTTCCTTCAATTACTGAAGATTAAGAAAAAATAAAATGGACTTTTGTTGACATTTTTAATAGTTTGAAATGATTCTTTGTATTGGCATTGTAAATTATGGTACAAAAACCTGGTAATAAACTGCCAGTGCTTTTGCTGTTAATTTACAGACTTATTCCTAAATATATTTCAACATCAAGAAAAAGTCGACAGAGAGGGGATCAAAGTTCCATAATGCAATTCATAACTGAAATAAATACACGAAAAGCACATTTGAATCACGAAGTATGAAAACTGTTAATTAACAATTATTTTTACAGTGTAGATCACACTTATTAAATTTTTTTATAATTATATTTATTGGATTTTCACAATAATACAGACAACAATACATCTTTAAAAGACATGCAAAGAAAAATATCAACACAAAACAATGGAGAGAAATAAAAAAAGAAAAAAAAAGAAGCTCAGATTATATGTAAAACCAGACTACCCCAAATAAAACAGATCAGAAAAGGGGCTTAAAATTGCTTATTTTTCAGATAATAATACAGTTATAATATTCCTTTTAGTGGCGACGCAGTGGCACAGTAGGTAGTGCTGTCGCCTCACAGCAAGAACGTCGCTGGGTCGCAGGTTTGAACCTCGGCTGGGCTGGGTCAGTTGGTGTTTCTGTGTGGAGTTTGCATGTTCTCCCTGCGTTTCCTCCAGGTGCTCCGGTTTCCCCCACAGTCCAAAGACATGCGGTACTGGTGAATTGGGTAAGCCGACAAGAAAATGAACGCATGAATATTTCTTTTAGCATGATAGGGCAAAGACTAGGTTTCAAATAATCCAAATAAAGAGTCCAAACTTTAAAAACATGTTTTATTTTTGTGCAAAACATGGGTAAGATGTTCCAGGGAAATTAACTTTAACACAAAATTATTTTGTGTTAACCTTTAAGTGATGGAGATTTATCACTAATCCAATTAAGTAAAACATTTTTTTCTGGCGGCAAAGGTTAGTATATTATACAATTTCTTATTAGCTGATGAAAAAATGTGTCTATTAGGTATACCCAAAAACTATGAAACTGGGTCAAAATCCAGTTAAAGATCTTTTCCATTTCCCCCAGCACCAAAGACCAAAACCTTTGCAGTCTGTTAAATGACCACATAAATGCGTTAATGTACCTACATCAGTTTTACATTTTAAACACATATATAGGCAAATTAGAAAGGTAGAAAAGATGTCTGTGGTTAGGGGAGATATGGAGTCTGTGTATTATTTTATGTTGTATTTCTCTTTTATGTGTACAAACATATATTTTCTTAGCAATAGACCAAATATTATCCTATGTTTCCTCATCAATATCAGTAACTACCTCTTCCTCCCATTTGGTTTTAATTCTCTGTATATCAGGAGATGGGATTGAACATACAGACCCAAAAAATAGACAGATCACACTTATTAAGTGGGATTTTACATTCCAGGCTTCTCACACATTCGATTATGTACCATAAACAAGTTGGTTGATTTGGAGTTCCTTTGGGACGTGCTTTTCAATACAATTACACCATATAAAAGTAGATTTAGCTGTAAATCTGAATAAAAACATGCTTCTTTGTTGTTTTAAGCTTGACACCAAACCTGTAGAGGATGAACTGAGAGGGAGAGAAGGCTGGATGAGGTCAGGCTTGTGTTTTTGTGGGGTGGTGGAGGGGTGGAAACAAAAGGTCCTGTGAAAAGCCTGCAAAAGGTGGATGTGCAGAGGTGTTAAAAGTGATACCCTGAAGAAACAAGAGGCAGATATATGCTCCTCTCTTTGCCATTTGCACACACTGTCTGCCTCAGCACAACTCCAATCAACAAACACTGAGCTTGACCTTGTGCAGGCTGAGATAAGTAGTGTTTGAGAACATACACAGCGATATAAGTCAACGTTTGCATACCTGTTGGATTTACTGAACCCTAAGAAAGACACAAGTTGCGTGTGGGGGTGAAAATGGAAAACAAGGGCTTAATCCGATAAAAGAGGGCATTACACTAAACATCCCCAGGTATACTGAAAAATCTATCTACATCTGATTGAAACTGGAGCCCAGGCTTTGGCATGGAAAGAAAACACTTCAAAGCTATTGTGTGAGGGAGTTCACTTTGAGCTATGGAAATGGAAATTTGCAGCATTCCTCAATGATAATTAGCCAACTGCAAAAGTGCAGCCAAGCTTATCTTTAATTACTAAGGAAGCTGCAGAGCCTATTTAGACTTTGTTGTCTGTTTAAGGTCTTTTTTGTTTTGTTTTTGTTGTGGTACTGCTAATGCAAAAATACAAACATATAAGGGAACTGTGCAACAAAAGTTCCTTTCAAACCTCCACGTAGAAAGACGGTTTGTTTGTTTTCAGCTAAGGCCCTTTCTAAATAAAGTCACATTACTGTAAAGATTACACTAACACTAATACGAACAATGAATATCCTTATTAACTGGTGACAGTATTGGCAAGCTATGTTGTATTTAGGTTAGATTCAATAATAAAAAAAACTTAGGGCAATACATTCAGACTTCTGTGGTGCTTCACAAATAACTAACACACTCACACACACACACACACACACACACACACACACACACACACACACAC
>CAIGQZ010035027.1:10248756-10296495 GCA_903798205.1 Danio tinwini
TATGTATGTATGTATGTATGTATGTATGTATGTATGTATGTATGTATACAGACGGAGGGCTGTTCAGAAATGCTTGGTGAAACACCAGTTTGGATGTGGATCATTTTCGTTCTAAAATGCTATTTTACAACTAAGCTGTATCAGTGTAAACGGGGCCTGAGTGTGTGTTTTTCACGAGCGCGTTTGCAACGGGGGCGGTGCGGAGGATCGGTAATGCCGCATCATGATGTCTATAGGCCATCGGCGATGGCATCGTCTATCGACCCAACCCTAATAGCGTTAAAACCAAAGTGCAGCCACACGTCAGCTCTAAAAGCTGGAGGCACCTTTATATTTTAGGCCATGCTCACTCTTGCTTACTTCTGATCCCCTACTACTTGGCGTTTTGTTGATCGCGAGTTAGGGACATCTACAGGAGCGGAGGAGGACGTCATTTGGCACAACATGAATCGATATGTGAGGTTGAACTATCGATACACTATCGTAAAAGAAACTATTGCGATAGTTAGATGTATCGATAATATTGCACAGCCCTATTACTTACAGTTAATAATTTAACTGACCAACCTTTTCTAATTTACGATGTTTGATATTTGTCTGCACAGTTAGCAATCTCACATGATAATAGTGCAACGTCAAGTGCGTCAAGTACTAAAGCCTTTACAGTTCTCAGCTGTGCGTACACACTTAGTGGAGGTTCGGGCTACGTGCACATACATAGCTCGCGACACAAACTCATGCGCGCGCACACAGCTCGTAAGCTTGCGGAGTGGCAAAGAGAACCAAACGGGTTGTATTTCCCAAGTGGACACTGACAATGCCCGCTGAAACATTTGGCATGTGGTGGAACGGGAGATTTGCATCATGGATGTGCAGCCGACAAATCTGCAGCAACTGCTATCATGTCAATATGGGCCAAAATCTCTGAGGAATATTTCCAGTACCTTGTTGATTCTTTGCCACGATAGATTCTGTTCTGAAGGTAAAGGGGGGTCCAACCAGGTACTAGTAAGGTGTACCTAAAAAAGTGGCCGTATATTTAGGGGCACGTCTGGTACATTATAAAAATATGAATGGAAATAATTAACATCAGGACTCTAAGCTATGCAGTTAAGACTATGCAGTCAATTTCAGAAATAACCCAACATCTTTAGCTTCTAAAAGAATTGAAAATGTTTCAATTGAAAAGAGTTTTTATCAAACAAAAATCAGAAAGTCTAAATAAAGATTTTTTCTTCTTTTTTTTTACCCAGCCCTAGAAAAAAAGATGCCTGAGTGTCAGCATATACAACTGTTGCTATTCTCTCAGGGGTCAACTTTACAGTCCTTTACACAACTCATGAACTTCCATCGCCCGGTTACATTACGCAGAAAGTGGTTGGCTAAGGTTGAGTGAACGCTGTTTTGCCCTATGCAGTGCTGACTGAAGCCCCTGAGGGACGAGTGTGTACCTCCAGCTCTACTCTGAGACGGCAGTAGCTCCGTCGAGAATATGACAGCCCTGCAGTTAATCATAATTTATTGCCGTGATAATTACATTTTAATGTTAGCCTAGCGCTAATTGTCCCCTGAGGTTTGGCCACAGGAATCACAGATGAAACAAAAGGGAATGAATGGAGAGGGAATTGTTTTATAGAAAGCGTCTGAATACACGCATGCCTAGTCATATTTCAGAACATAAGAATTTGCTGTTGTAAACAGTTAAGCTTTCGCCTTGGCAAGCATTCATAAGCACTCTAATAAAAAGCATTTCCTTGCCTCTCGCAGGCTCCGACCTCAATTTCCGTGAGACTCAATGATAAGTGGGCTACAGCACAGACCTTCCCAGATATATTCAGCTCTCGATAAACCCAAACTAATGAGACCCCTGGGATCGTTTCCCTGTGGACTGTCTAGCGGAAGTGCGTTTCCTAAATGTAGTTTTGTTACATGTTTCTGGTTGAACACCAGATGCTGTATCCTGCAGACAAAAGGTTAAACCGAGGATACATCGCCAGTTCTAGGCCCATCGATAAGGAATGCGAAATTACTTTCTCTCAGATACATGTTTGCTTGGTTTCCCTCTTCACTTTTGTTTTATTATTTTGGGAAACAGATGCTTCTTAGACCACTGAGCCAGAAGCAGTCAAGAGGCAGTTCAGAGATTAAGCATGACAGGCCCTCCTGATTAGTTCTCCTGTCTGATCACACAGAGAATAATTGTAATGCTTATCACAACATTTACACAGAACAAGCCACCGATGTACTATCTGAGGCATTCTTTGATTAATTTCTGTAATGCTACTTTTAGGAATCACTTGTCTGTGAACTAAAATGAATGGTTGATCGATTGTTAATCATTTGAAGTATTAAATTGTTTATCAGCTGGAATTGGAGTTAAATTGGATATTTAAATGTGGTGATAATTTCCTATATTTTTACATTTAGATTACCTTTACCAGTCATCCAGAACTAACTTAATGTTAATTATTGTTAATTTTAATTACTGAATTTGTAACAATATTAACAGTGTTCTAAAATCAATATATATTGTATATTGTATAGTAATATGATGCCAAAATGAACATTTAGCAGTTTTAGAAATATATTATTTTCTTCAAATAAAATAGTATTAATGTTTAAGAATATAAACACAAAATAACACATCTACTAATCTAGCTATTATTTTACCATCTAATATTAATTTATCATCTAATAATTTACTAACAATCTAGTAAATCAACTAGGATTTGACAGAAAAACTTCTATCATTACGATGATCAATTCAGATTAATAAAATATACTTTTTTTATTTATTTATTTTTTACGATTGCTTTATCTAATGGCTATTCAGAGAAATTGATTTGTAAAAAATTAATGCTCTTATTCTGACCGGTAGTTCCTGCAGTAGACCTGCAGAGTGGATGACAACATCAACTGCCTGAGGTATCAAGACATTTGTGCTGCTCATTACATTACAAACCACAGTAGAGGGCAAATTCTTCAGCAGGATAGCGCTCCTTCTCATACTTCAGCCTCCACATCAAAGTTCCTGAAAGCAAAGAGGCCAGCAGGGGGCGCTCAACCTGTCTGTGTGGGTCCTAACGCCCCAGTATAGTGGAGACACTATACTGCTCAGTGAGCGCTGTCTTTTGATGAGATGGTAAACCGAGGTCCTGACTCTTTTCGGTCATTAAAAATCCCAGGATGTCCTTCAAAAAAAAGAGTAGGAGTCCTTCCCCGGCATCCTGACCAAATTTGCCCACTGGCCTCTGTCCGTCATGGCCTCCCTATATCATAATTGGCTTCATCACTCTGTCTCCTCTCCACCAATCAGCTGGTGTGTTGTGTGCAGTCTGGTGCAATATGGTTGCTGTTGCGTCATCCAGGTGGATGCTGCACACTGGTGGTAAATGAGGAGATTTGACTTTATTAAGTTATTTGAGTCATTGAACGGTATGGATGCAGTCGTCCAAGCCCATGGGAATCATACATAATATTAATTATTTTTCCATTGCACCATGACTTTATATTCTGTACTGTACATTAATTCTGTTAAGTGATAAGTCTTTTGTCCAAGCAAAGTTGGACCTTACTGTTCTAATTAAATAATTAAAAATCAAGCCATGATCATATTTTATTTTTGTAAAATAAGCATAATCTAGAGGCTTTTGCCTTTTCATATAAGCCACTTCTGATACCAAATCATCAACTAGAAGTATATATACTTATATATACATCAACTAGTTATTATTTGTTGTTTTAAAAACTTGGATAGGCAACAAGACTTAAGTCAGGTAGTGTATTCATCATACAAAAGGACGGTCATTTTTAAAATGGTCTTGACTTGCCGACTATCATGATCACCGGTGATCTAATTCTTGCAGATCGCTGAAGAACTACACTTCTGTCAATGAACTGGACCACAGATACTATCATGCACCTCATACACACCAGTTCCCAATTCCCCTGATTACTCACACACAGCTGGCTGCTATTGATTAACTGATTACCAGGACTATACAGTATATGCCTGTGACTCACATCTACACTTTGCTTAGTCTTGTTGTTGTATTTTTACCAGCGTTTCCGTGTCTTGTTTTTCCCCTCGCCTGTGGCGACCCCTGATAAATAAAGGGACTAATCCGAAGGAAAATGAGTGAATGAAGGATTCTTGTTCTAAATATTCCTGTCAAGATTTGTATTTATTTATTTAAATGAACCTCTGTTACACTGAAGAACATTTGAGCATGAGTACTCTGTACATCTAGACTAAAATGTATTATGGTAATAAATTTTTACACTTTTGGATGCTTGAAACCTGTTTCATCACTGATTGTACCCTTACTATTGTAGCATTATTCTATGCAGTAATGCACATAACAATAATCAGTCTTTCTGCAGTCCTTTATGCTATTTAGGCAAATCATTTTTAATTGTTTGTTAATTAAAAATCAAACTTGCAAATAGGGAGTTTTTTTTTGTATTCATGCTTTTTGCCATTTGTCAGTGGCCACATGAGCTGCACTATGGATTCTGGAACCAAAAACTGCTTTTACTTACAAGAAATCCAGATGTTTTGCTGAGATCTTGAAAGTATTGCTACTCAGTCTTAGTCCCATTGAGAAAGCAGAGCTTGGTAAAAAGCAGCACATTTAGTCGCTCTCTAGAGTTGTTTTACTAAATTAAAGCTCTGGGAAACCAGGAAAAAAGTTTCTTTGCAGTTACCACTTTCTTTCTTGCTATTTCAGACCATGTAATAAATGGGTCAGTTCTCACACAGGCTCTGAGAGACATCCATACTCCCGATTTTTTTTAATAATAATTTGTAATTCTATTTTTACCAGCATCCCTGTTTGTAAACGATAAGAAGTATGGAATAACATGCTGTCGAGGACAAAAATGAAATCCTTTCCTCACTGGATTTGTGAAAAAGACCTGTTCTAGCATCTTACAGGTTATGTGGTCATGGTCCGCTGCTTTAAACTTAGAGTTATTGCTTTAGACCTGTGTGCCTTCCTGGCTACCTTAACATACTGCTAAAATAAACCATTGGGGCTATAAAAGCGGTCGGCAGTTAAGCCACTTTACAGTGGCAGCATGCAGTGCCTGTAAATCCAGCAGCAGTCATTATGTCTCAAAGCCTGCTGCGACTGCATCAAATGAGAGATTTATGCTGTGATAATGACAACTTTTGTCTGGGATTTTTAAATCGTTGATGTTAGCCCACGTAGATCCACTTTAAGTGTTTGACAGTTAGCAGGAGGCCTCATTTAAGAGACCACCATTCAGTCAGATCAGAGAAATCAAAATGTATTCCACAATACCTAAGGATTAAACTTTCTTTTCTTTCGGTTTTAAATTAAGTTGACATTTAAAGTCTTAATTTTCAGGAAAATTCCAATTGTTTTGTGTTTCTGATTATGATGTGAGTCAGTTTTAAATGCTTTTATGGTTACAGCACATGCCATTTAGAGTACACTGAATGTTTTGTGCGAAATTAAAATCCCACAGAATTGGTAAATTTTTCATGTTAGTTGGATTACCGTATTAAGATATCAAGCTAACATTACATGTGCTACTTCTGTATGGCTAAAAGCATTTGAATTAGGGATGTCCAGATCCGATCACGTGATCAGAAATCAGGCCCGATCACTGGGTTTCAGACTCGATCAGAATCAGACGTTACCTCCCAATCAGGACTCAAATATATAAATATATATAAATATATATATATATACACAGAAACAGCAATGTGTGCGACACGACATCACATTGTTGCAGAGCTGCTATTAGTTAAACGCTGGCAAAGCACAGAAGCAGCTTGAAGTGGAAAGCGTGAGTATGTCTGTGGTCTGGAGGTATTATAAAGTTGATGACGTCAACATTGCTAAAGCAAACTGTGGGATATGTGAACTTTGAATTGGCTACCGGGTATTTTAAGTTGAGGTGCTATTTGTTTTTATATTAGATTTACTGTTGCACTAAAGTCCAAAAGTGAAGAATTTATGTTATTTATTACTTGATTGTTCAAGCTACCTCACAGAAGTGCTCTGTTTGTTTACAGAATTGTTGAATGTTAAAATACATCCTGGATCTGTTTCTTCACTATTCTTTATTCTTTTTTTATGTATTATAGAAGTCAAATGACTCTGACTCGGACTCGAGTGCAGAAAAACCTGATTGGGACATCCCTAATTTAAATCCTGGTTGGGTATCAATGCAGATTTCCTTTTTTGAATTGTCTCTGATTTACAAGCTTTTTTGATCTGGTTCTTATTCTTCTCGCTGATGATTTTGTAAATTTGATTTACTTTTAGATATGATTTATTTTGTTTATTTTTAGATAAATTCAGACCTGTATCTTGTTTTTTTAACTGTTCAGTGATTAAACTGAGTAATTTGTATAATTTGTGAGTCATATTTCACTGAACACTTGACAAGAGTAAGGAGAGATGTCAAAAAGACCATGCTGGAGGACATATCTTATGTCTTATCTTGAAAAATGTGTGGTCAGTACTCCTATACACAGTAAAATAAGTAGTGTCAATTTAACACTTAAAGTGTTGATTTTAACACTACTGTAGGTCATATATGGTCCCAATCTATCAAGTGTTAAAAGTACACTGTGTGTAGTGTTAAATTTGCAGTGTAATATTGGCACTTTAAAGTGCTGAATAAATACACTCACAGTGTAGAATGTACACTTACTATAGTTGTCAAAATTTTACACTTAGGGGCATTTAACACCCACTAGTGTTGTTATTACGCTAGTGTTAAATTTGCAGTGTAATATTGGCACTTTAAAGTGCTGAATAAATACACTCACAGTGTAGAATGTTACACTTACTATAGTTATCAAAGTTTTACACTTAGGGCCATTTAACACCCACTAGTGTTGTTATTACGCTACAAGTGTCATCAAGAAAGTACTCCTATCAGTGTAACATTAATTTTTACACTGTTCTGTGCACTGTCAGAACATACACAGCACATTAAATTTAATTTATCACATTTATTAAACATTAAATATCAACATTTTTTACAGGATGAATATTTAAACGTAATTTTAAAATAAAAAGCAATCTTTTTCCATGAGTACAAACTGCACGATAACTGTAACTTTATACCTTTAACATTTTATCACAAACGCATTTAAAGATTTAAAACAATTACATTGTCACCTTTTCAGAGGATGAATGTTAAGCTCACAATGTCATACCAGATGCATAAACTTAAAAAAAAATAGTTGCTTAAACGTTTTGAAACATTTTATGAAACAGTAAAAAAGCTTAATACTAGCATTTTTTTTCAACATCAGTACATACATCCCATTTCACTGAGCATTTTTACTAATTTAACAAAGTAATTTTTTCAAAACAGCACTAGACCTCGTGAAGTACAGTTTTGCTAGTGCAATGCATTCTACATTTTCTAAAAGCATCAAGAATCTCAAAGCAATCTCTTTCCAGCAGTAAATTGGAACATTTCATTAAGAGTCACTTATACCCTTCATAACTTTAGATCTCAAAAACACATTTGACCAAACAATATTACACATTTGATTTAAAATTTCTAAACATTCCTAATAAACAGTTTATCAGCAGAGTATGTTTCAAGGGCCTGAAAGTCCGTCTGTCTTGGTTTATAACACCTCATTCAAAGTCAACTCTTACTGTATTTGCATGGAAATATGAATTACAGAAAACAGAAACCAGTTCAGTATTGACATTTAAAATGTATTTCATTAAGTAAGAGTAATTTCTTCTCCATTAGCCGTCACACATGCACACGTCAACAGTCCAATTTAAAACCCTGAATGTGTCAATCTCATCAAGGATGTTGGGCAGAGAAAATTCTTAGCATTGTTTCATCTTGTGCTTCTCAGTTGATTTGGGCAATGTTATTGAAATGTCTACAGCTGATAGTTTAAAACAGTCTTAAAAAAAACTGATGCACAGACTCGAAACGCATGCACCAAAGTAAATGCAAAGATCCAAACATTGCTGTTTGATGCAGACCCAGCAGTACAAGTTCTCTCTGATAGCTGCACTGAGTTGTTTGGATTGTAATTTTGGATCTCCATCTTTAAATTGTTGCTGATGTTGAAATTCAAATTGTTGCTCCATCTTGGGGAGTTGCTGTAGTTCATCCTTTGCATTCTTTATGTTGCGTGGATAAGCCAAGTTAAAAAACACAGTAAACAGCGAAGGATGCAATAATGCCTTTTAACTCCTATTCTCCTACACTTTGCAGAGGACTTTCTACCATCTGTAGAGTTGGGTATGGAGCATCAAATCAAATCAAATCAAATCAAATCACTTTTATTGTCACATCATCAGCAGCACGTGTGCTATGATGAGTGAAAAGCTTAGGTGCTGGCTCCAGACAGTGAAAAATACAGATAGTGCAAATACAACAACAGTGCAAAAAACAGACAGTGCAAATACAACAACAGTGCAAAATACAGACAGTGCAAAATACAGACAGTGCAAATACAGCGACAGTGTAAAATACAGACAGTGCAAATACAGCGACAGTGTAAAATACAGACAGTGCAAATACAGACAGTGCAAAATACAACATACTCACAAAAAAGAAACAAAACAGTGTAAATTTGGCAATGTGACAGTGATGCGTACAATGGATAGGTGTACACATAGTTGTAGGCAGTATTGTTTAAGTATAGATTGGTTAAAGTGCAGTGCATGCTACATCTTTATGGTGTGCAGTGTGGGGTATGGGAGAGTTTGTGTGGGGTGTGTTAAGTGTTCATCAGCCTGATAGTCTGAGGGAAGAAACTTTCCTTCAGTCGGCTGGTGCGTGACCGAATGCTGCGGAACCGTCTGCCTGAGGGTAGCAGAGAGAAAAGTCTATGGCTTGGGTGGCTGGAGTCGCTGATGATTCTCTTGGCTTTTCTCATGCACCTCCTGGTGTAGATGTCCTGGAGGGAGGGAAGCTCACCTCCTACTACACGTCCAGCAGTTCGCACAATCCTATGTAGACCTTTGCGATTGCTGCTGGTGCTGTTCCCGTACCAGGTGGTGATGCAGCCAGTGAGGATGCTCTCCACAGTGCAGGTGTAGAATGAGCGGAGGATGTGGGGGCTCATTCCAAACCTCCTGAGGCGCCTGAGGAAGAAGAGGCGATGTTGTGCCTTCCTTAACACTGCGTCTGTGTGAGCAGTCCATGTCAGATCCTCAGCGATGTGTACTCCAAGAAACTTGAAAGTGCTGACTCTCTCCACTGGTGTCCCGTTGATGGTTATGGGAGTGTGTTCATTCTTCTCTCTCCTGAAATCCACCACCAGCTCCTTGGTTTTGCTGATGTTGAGTGAGAGGTGGTTTTCCTGACACCACTGCGTCAGAGTGTGCACCTCCTCTCTGTAGGCCGTCTCATCATTATCTGTGATTAGGCCCACCACCGTTGTGTCATCAGCAAATTTAACGATGACGTTGGAGCTGTGTTTGGATGTACAGTCATGTGTGTACAGGGAGTACAGGAGTGGGCTGAGAACACAGCCCTGTGGAGCACCAGTGTTGAGGATCAGTGTGGATGAGGTGATGTTGTTCATTCTGACCACCTGGCGTCTGCTTGACAGGAAGTCCAGGATCCAGTTGCACAGAGAGCTGTGTAGGCCCAGAGCCTGGAGCTTTATCACCAGCTTGGCAGGCACTATGGTGTTGAATGCTGAGCTGTAGTCCACAAACAGCATTCTCACATATGTGTTTTTGTTTTCCAGGTGAGACAGAGCAGTGTGCAAGGTGAAAGCAATTGCATCATCAGTGGAGCGGTTGTTTCTGTATGCAAATTGCAGAGGGTCAGTGTTAGCGGGCAGTACAGAGCAGATGTGATTTTTAATCAGCTTCTCAAAGCACTTGCTGAAGATGGGTGTCAGTGCAACCGGACGCCAGTCATTCAAGCATGTGGTTTTAGCTGATTTCGGTATTGGCACAATAGTAGCTGTCTTAAAGCATGTGGGAACCACAGACCGAGAGAGCGAGAGGTTAAAGATGTCCGTGAAAACCCCCGCTAGCTGGTGTGCGCATGCTTTAAGTACACGTCCAGGGATGCCATCTGGGCCCGTAGCTTTTCGGATGTTCACGCGACGGAAAGATCTCGTTACATCCGCTACAGAAACAGTGAGTGTGCTGGCGGTTTCTGTATTGGCCGCGGGAGCGCGCTGTGTGTGCGCGCTGTCCTGGGTTTCAAAGCGGGCGTAGAATGAGTTGAGCTCGTCCGGGAGAGACGCAGCAATGTTCACAGTGGTGGATTTGTTACTTTTAAAGTCCGTGATGTAATTAAGTCCCTGCCACATGCTCCTTGCGTTATTGGTGTTAAATTGACCCTCTATCTTGTCTTTGTATTGACGTTTTGCTGCTTTGATCGTTTTTCTGAGGTTGTAGTTTGCTTGTTTTTGTTCCTCAGCATTTCTGGATTTATAGGCGGAAGTTCGCACTGATAGGGCTGTTCGAACTTCGCCGTTGATCCATGGTTTTTGGTTGGGGTAGATACGGACAGTTTTTGTTGGGACCACGTCTTCTATGCACTTCCTGATGAAGCTCGTAACTGTGTCTGAGTACACTTCGATGTCGTCATCAGAAGCTGCCCGGAACATCTCCCAGTCAACGTCATCAAAACAGTCTTGAAGTATGGAATCCGATTGGTCTGACCAGCTCTGAAACGTCCTGAGGGTGGGTGGTTCCCGTTTCAGTTTCTGCCTGTAAGCAGGCAAGAGCAGAACAGAAGAGTGATCTGATTTGCCAAATGGTGGGCGGGGGAGGGATTTGTAAGCATCCCGGAACGGAGAGTAGCAATGGTCCAAAATACGATCGCCACGCGTGTTTGTGGTGATATGTTGAAAGTATTTTGGAGCGATTTTCCTGAGATTGGCGTTGTTAAAGTCCCCTGTAACAATAAACGCTGCCTCCGGGTGTGCGGTTTCCTGCTCGTTTATGCTCCCATACAGTTCTCTGAGCGCCTGCTCTGTGTTGGCTTGAGGGTGGATGTAAACAGCCGTAATAATGACCGATGTGAATTCCCTTGGTAGCCAGTATGGTCGACACCGAAGCATAAGGTATTCCAGATCAGGAGAACAAAATGATCTAACTGGGTGTATGTTTCTCTCATCACACCATCATCACCATCATCATCATCCCACTGTGAAAAGAAAAAAAGGACGTCACTAAACAGTGCAAAATCTGTCAGAAATGCATAAAATCTATCAGAGTATTACAAAGTGTTTAACCAACAGTTCCCAAAACTCTCCCAGTGTAATTACTGTAAGCAATCACTTTCTCTTTAAAAATATGGGGGAGCCAAATTAGAGCTGCACGAAAATCAGAATCTATTGCAAAAAAAAAATCAAATAAAAACAAATAATGAAGTACTGAATATTCACTATAAACGTCCATGTGAAGCTGCTTTGACACAATCTACATTGTATAAGCGCTATACAAATAAAGATGAATTGAATACTTTTAAATAATTTAATAACATTAAGGACCTGTTTTTAAAATAAAGAAAAAAATACTGGAAATATTAGCACATGCTGAATAACAGATATTGATGTATTTTTATAAATAACATATTTTTTTAATTGAGAAATGTTATCTACATAAAGGGTTTATATATAAGGTCCATGAGTTTGAACTTGCTAAATGCAGCTTGAAAAGGCACTTAATGATCCCATCCAAGAAAGAAGGGTTTGATCGAGCAAAATTATAATTATGTAAGTTTTATGTCAATACCTGTTAGATCATCTGCAAACTTCTCTTGCTTTTTGTAGACTTTGGCCAATGGAGATGTTTTTTTCTTAATCAAGCTCAGGTACCTTTAGCACAATACTGGTAAAGCTGTCCTTGAAGCTCTGACTTGGTTGGAGATGGTTGATGAATGCACTCGGTCAGGTTTACCACGACTGAAAATAAACAAAAAGGAAATTAGTGATTCACTTTAACTAAAAACATTATCTAATATTCTTTGCTGCCATTTCCTTTTATTTATCACTGTACAAATAGTTGTAAGCTTGAATGCACATGTTTACCACAAAGCTTTGAAAATTAAAATGTTTTTAAAAATAGTCATAACTGTAAATTATAATTTGATCCTATAGTTTGGCTTATATTGACATTAAACTTTTAATTTAAACTGACAACTGATTTAAAATGTGTGATCTCACTGACAAGGGTGTTTTTAATAAAGCGTCACAAACCTTATTGTACTGGATATGCAGGACATTCGCATTACGCTCAAAAGATGATGCATCCTCACCAATTGCAGCAATCACCTATTGGATCAAATAGAAGTCCATAATAAATCATAAAAATTCAACTTTAAAACACTTCACCTTACAGTTTTATGGAAAAGAGAGATTAAATTTAAAATTTAAATTTAATTATTAACATAAGCAGTGGTGAAAGTCAAAATACTGAATGTAATGAATGATTTTACTTACGTTATTACACTCTATTGCTTCCTCGTCCACTTCATTTTCTGAAAGAAAAAAAAAATCATGATCTGTGTGAGCTTGAGGTTAACACTAAAAACTTTTAAATATGCAACTCAAAGGTTTGATAAATGACCTGCACCTGGATCTGACACGACAGATGATTAGGACTCTCTTGGACATGCGTTTATACCGTTACGTACAATTTAAATATGTAACGTTGCAAAATAAAACTGGTATAACTCAACATTGGTTGGGTAATATGCATAAACTAACGTAATATTGTTTCAGACATAAAAGGGACAGGTGTTCACTCCTGTCTGGAGTGAACATGGACGTTAGCATAAACGTTAGCTTACCAACATTGAGGAAATTCCGAATTTATAAATATGCAACTAATACAGTGGCCGAGTGAGCTTAACATTATCCAAACAAAACGAAATGTGTTTGAACTGTTTCTCTGGAAGTTTCACCGCTGTCTCACGGTCATGTGTGAAAAAATCATATCTTCATTTCTGGCTAACCTTACAAAATGGTCCCCTCACGCGCAAGGTAACTCAACGATAGGCTTAACTACATACACAATGCAAAGTAACGTTAAACATGAATTGAATATGACCCAATGGATATTCACAATAAGTTATTTAACATTAAATTTACCTGCAAATGTCTCTGCTTCGTCTTCACGAGCGTATTCCAGCTTCTTCGAGTCCTACAAGAAGATCTTCCGTCGGGAACGTCAGTACAGCAGTTAAACAGCTAGGTTAAGGGAGAATAACCGTCGCACAGCGTTCATTTATTATGAATGCGCAGCGCGGGCAAAAATCCTATTGGACGACACAAATTCAAATTTGCTTGCTGCTAGTGCTAAGCGAAAGTTAATGGATAATATCCCGCTCCAGACCCGCAAAAAATCTCATCCATTGTGTCACAAAATGTAGTTTTAAGAGTATTTCAGGCGAGAATGTAGTTGTTTTAAACTCGAATCGGCAGTTTATTTACAAAGATAGCACGTCTTTGAAGATGTGCTTCAGTGAATGCGGACTCTGTCAGCGGGAGCTTCCTGATGCTCTCCCCCGCCGACAGCAGCTTTACTTCGGCTAGTTCATCTCGGATATGCCGCTGGATTCAATCTCCCCATTGTGGTTAAAACATGATATTTAATACATCTTGTGTATATCTAACGGCCAGTTTTTGGTCTTTTAAATCTATTATTTGTTCCCAGTTGTATTTTGGCAGTGTTATTTTGTTACGTTTTATAATTGTTTTATTTATTAATAAATAAATGGCCCAAACATGGACCCCTTGACAGTTGGGAACATATTTTTTTTACCCTTAAAGTAATCTTAAGGTGCTACTTTGAACCATTGAAGGTACAACTTCACCATTTGTACCCTAAGTGTTCACAAATGTACCCCAACCGTACCCTTTTTTCTGACAGTGTGGTGTATGTCACAATCTTTTGCACTTGTAGTGTTAAAGGAAAATCACATCATATTGCACTGTGCAACCACACTGTCAATGTGCAGTCGTTAACACTGTATATTGTTAATTCAACATTTTTGGAGTTATTGACATTTAACACTGCATTTTTACACTGTTGATTTTACTGTGTACCCTATACAGTAATTGAGATGTAAAAGTGAGAAGTGTGCGAACATGTAAAAGTCGCTTCCTGATGGCATAGGTTTTATACTGTATCTTAAAGTTGTCAAGTTGTCAGTAGAGTGCTTTGATTCTGTAACTTTAATTGTTCTCTGATATCTACATGGTGTCTGTGCATTCTAAAAAAAGTTTTAAATTGTAGGCCTTAAATTATTTTAAACTGGTCTTAATTTTTCTATGTCCATGTAAAGCTAGCCAATAAGGCCAACCCCATCCAATCTCCAGCAATCCTTCTCAATAAAACAAAATTCTATTTTATAACTACTTAACAATATGGTTTAATTATATTCTTTAAAATAACATTTGTTTTAAAGGTCTCCATGTATTTAGACCATTACACATTTAGTTTATTAGTTTTTAAAGCTTGTCAGTTATTTTTTTAAAACTAGGGTTAGCTTGTTTTGACACGTTCTTTAACACATGTGGCTAAGAAATAATTAATTCAGAAGAAAAAATATTTTCAGATGGCCCAATTGGTCCATTAAAAGAAATCCTTAGTGTTTAGCCCTGTATAAGTCTGAAATTTCATTTATATTGGTTATAAAAAGGTTTTTAAAAGTCTTAAATTTGACTTGGTGACACATGCAGAAACCTTGTAAATACATAACAGGTATTATGTGGCTTGGCTAAGTTCCAAATTTCTCCAGAAATGGTTTTATATGCTCTTTTATAGACCATTCCGATGGATGTAAACAAAAACAATGGTCCTAATGTATTTCCTGTTTTACATTTTTTAATTTCTATAGCTTACAAGAATCCAAAAAGAGTCACATATTGATACATAATGTTATGAAACTGAATTGAATTGTCTCTTATTACAGTTATGAAATAGTTTGATAACAAGCAGTAAATGTTCATAGGCCAATGACATGACCACATTGAAATGGTCTATAACTACAGAAATTACCCATGGATCAATCAAAGCCAATCAAACACAAAATATTTATCCTGATATTGCATAACACATTTTCAATATCATGCTTCCTTAATAGAGGGGTTGACAGAGGAGCGCAAATCTCATATCTTAAGGCTGTTTAATTGGGATGCAAGTTTATAATCACACTACAATTATGTTCGCCGATCAAATAGGCTTCTTAAAAATTCTCAAGACTGAGAGAGGCACATCGTTAGGTTTTGTTTCCTTGCGTTTGCACTGACAATATGAAGTATTAAGTCCACAGTGTTTCAAATTTACATATGAAACATCTAAATGCAATTTTGATGTGCAAAGTGAGACTCATTTATTCATTTATTTAAATTTTTGGATAAGAAATTCAAGCGCTTTGAAAATGGGGCCTGACTGCGAGACAGCTTGGGGCCTGGATGAGATGATATGAAAACAAATTCGGTGCAAGGCAAAGTGAATGTAATCGAGGTTGTGGAAATAAACACACTTCCCTAAAGATATGTTTATAGAATATTCCCTCCTTTTTCAAAAAATATTATCTGCTCATAACAGAGTGTCTTTCAAAAGGCCTTTGTCAGCACTGCAAGGGACGTTCGGGGGAAAAGACAAGATATGACAATACAATGACCATTTCCATCGTTCTCATTGCTTGATTAATTAGTTTGAAGTTATCCATGGAAGCAAGACAATGATAAGAGAAGGAACAAATAAAAGCCAATTACAGCTCACTCCATCATTGCACAAAGACTTAAAGTTGGGAAAGGCGTAATGCGTTGCTGCTTGAGAAGGTTGATTTTAGTTTCTGTTGAAAGATGTTTTACATCATACCCTTGTCATACAGCAATAGTCAGAAACAAAACCAGCACAATAATCAGAGTACTACTCATCACAGGCTTTCTTCATAAATTCAAAACAAAACAGCATGATGGCTCAGGAATTATGAATAATAAGTACAGTTGTGATTGTACTGTATGTGTCTCTTCATCAATCAACCTGTCAGCTGTCTGTAGGCCTCCATAATAAAGAAGGTCTGGACTTCATTATAGCTTTCATTGTCCAATGATCGCCCCAAGGTCTTCTGACTGGCATAATAAGCAACACAGCGTTGTGTTTAGTTGTGTGTAAAATGTCAGTGTCATTGGCATCAAACCAATAAATCATTATCTCAAGAGTGACACGGTCTGTTGTCAGCAGTGTCAAGAACTTCTTGGCTTTTTAAAAGCATGTGAAGTTTGTTTAATGGTAAAGTCATATATGATAAAGATATGATAGTTACCTCCTGAAGCTTCAAAATAGCTAAACATTCTGGAGTTTTAGGTGCCTTAGGAAGAGCATATTGAGGAAGCTAATGAGAGGAAATGTGCCAAGTACTAGGAACTGGTGGAGAAGTGCAGGGAGAGAGGCTGGAGAATTTTCTATGAGCACATTGGAATTGGTTGTAGAAGTTTTGCAGGGCGTGTTTGCAGTTACTTTGCAAGCTGTGTTGTTTGGGAATCATAGGGGTGGCAAAGCAATGGGCCATTCTAACCAGCGATGCTACACAGACTTGCGTTTGTAGCAGATCGCCACCCAGAGCGATAGGCAGCTACAAAGTCACTGCTAGTGTGAATGAGGCATAAGAGGGCTGTAGAGCTGTGCGATTAATCAAAATCAATCACAATTTAAAAAAGCTTTAATAGATAAATTAACAGTAAAAAAAACAGTATTGATTATATGGGAATATTTTGGTTTCAAAGTCACAGACACTGAACAAAAACATGTCATTTTTAAGAGCTTTCACAGAATTGTTGCCACGGCTTATAAAATAATTGAGCTGAAGCTTGACTACAAAATTGAATCGCAAATCAAATCGCAATATGTAAAAAAAATGCATTTAGATATTTTACCCAAATTGCACAGCCTTAAAGGGCTGATCTGTGGACTGCTACTGGGATGCAAGTCAAGACTTGATCAACCCTGGCTGGGTCACCTGAGTTAGTGTGTATGATGTTGAGAGACCTGAAACACCCAATGATCCCAGGATACATCACTGAGGATGTGTCCCAGTGTATCCATGAGATGTTTCTTGCATAAGCATTTTTGCATTTGTGCTGTATATCTGATGACTTTCTAATTTCAGAAATCCCATAGAATTCAGTGAAATGACAACTTTGAAACTCTCAAAGTGTTTCCCATTTTGTGGGTCATACTCATTAGACGTTAAACGCGGCTATGTGAAGCAAATATAATAGAAATGTCACAGTACTTTTACAGCTGACAAAATGAAGAACATTTACTCTGCAGGTTATGCAATGCAGAATAAATTTCCACTCATAATTTTTGACATTTAATTGCAATTTCAATTTCATGCCATTTTTGTGTGCCTCGTAAAAATTAGTTGTTGAATTAATCAACAGAAATCTGCTCATTTTTAAAGTGATGTCTCTGTAATCTATCAAAGTCAAAGTCAGCTTTATTGTCAATTCAACCACATGTACAGGACATACAGAGAATCGAAATTCCGTTACTCTCAGACCCTAGGTGCCTAACATATAATATAAATACAAAAATACAAATCTATGATTCATATAATCTATATCTATGATTCATACTGTACAGTACATCACTGCATTATGTACAATAATCGATGCACCTTTTTTTCCTCATAGAACATCACTAATGTGACCTCAAATTTTAAAATAGAAATGCAAGTGGATAGATTTCCGCAGGTTTGAAAGACCCCTTGGTCTAAAAACACAAGAAAGCTCCAGAAATCTCATCTAACTGTCAGTCATGTAACTGACATGTAACTCGTTCTTGCTTTTCCTGCAACTGTTGTCGCACCGTCACCTTCTGACCTCATGGAAAGTGTTTTTCTATAAATACCCTGACAGCTGGCTGGTGCTGTCTAATTAAGAATTGATCAGTCCGCAAACACCTCGCAGGGCCGTTTTGGATCCCCCACCTGAGCCATTTCGTCTCTTCATATCCACATTCAAAGCTAGTAGAAGATGAACATGGTCATTTATTACACTATAAACAGCCTCCATCTTTTAAGATTATCCTCGGTCTTTGACTGGAATCAATACTCCACAATCATGGACCTGTCCTTCTGCTTGTCAGTCTTAGATTCCAGTCTGCATTCATTCATTTATTCATCTTTAACCAGTTTCCTTTTTTGGGGGGATCTTTAAAAGAAGCTACAAGTGAGATTGAGTTGTTTCTAGTGGACATGCTATAAACCTGCCTCCTCTACAGGGGTGTCAGAAAAGCTTTGAGAACACTCACTGCACCATTGGACATTGCTGTCACGATCTTAATTGACTGTCAATTGTAAACTCAAATAAACAACAGAAGTCGGTGGGTTGGATGATGAACCAGAATCTCAAAGCTTGTTATTCTGGTTGGTTTTGGTGGCAAAATGTCACAGCTCAGCCTCTCAATCTCTTTCTATGAGCTGGAATTAAAGCCATTGGTTTGGTTCAGACACTTTTCGAAGGTTAATTACTTTGCTGGATTATGGAGAGGTGCTCTCACCACCTACATTAATTAAGAAATGTGCCCGTTTTATGGCTAATCCTGTTAGAATAGGATCAATCTGACAGTCATACCCTTGATTCATGTTCTGATCCACATTTGTAGTGATTTTTAGAATGTAGAAATTCCTCTATATAAAAACATAAATAATAAAACAACAAACATAATCCCTGTTTTATATTTGAAAGCATAACAAAATGACAAAAGAAATAGGCATAGCAATTAAAGGCATAATAATCGTTTTGTCATAGACATGCTAATATTTAAGAATTCAGTATATTGTGATTAATGAACATGCACAATATTGAAATCTTGGGCTCTTCAAAATAGAGTGAATAATTGTATTTGCAGTTTTTTTAAATCATCATCACCAAATGCTTGAAAAACTAATAGGCTTTTTATTTTCAAACATTAATATGTTAACATCAGATAATTTAACTGAACTCAAGAAGCTTTTTTTCATCTTAGGTGAACTTAATTTATAATTAGGTTTAATATTAATTGTAGTTAATAACTAATGCAATTCATGTTTTTAACTAATTTTAAAATAGTAACAAATTATTGTGGCCATTTCTCACTGTTGGTTTTAATGCAGTAAGTACATTTACTTAGGAGACTTTGTCGTAAATTGTTACCTGTTGTTTCCTTTATTGTGCTTTTGCAATTTGTTTAAAACATTTGTTTGGTTTGAACATGTACAATGTACAACCATGTATTATGTAGGGCTGCACAAAATATTGTTTCAGCATTGAGATTGCAATTTTATAATTCGTAGTAGTCACATCAGGAGTGTACACAATGTTAAGTCTGGATTATAATTCAGCATTTTGCAAGTGTTTTATGAGGCCTGTGACTGTGTGAGGGTTTTAAAAGCCTTAGAAAATGTACTGTTTGTAACTGTTTGTAAAAATTTAAATTTGAATTTGAAAACAATACATTTTATTGAATTGTTTATAAAACAAAAACGTGCAGTATTATTTTACATTTGAATATTCAATTACTGTATATCTGAATACATTTTGACTCTTTGGAAAACATTAAAATGCTGTTTATTTCATTTGCATATTTTTCTTTATTGAATATATCTATGCTTGTAGATTGTTTATGTATCATACCCCCTACGAATCATCCCAATCAACCTAAATTTATAAATTCTTTCCAAACATTTATTTAATCTAGATAAATTGTATTCATATCGCAATGTATTTTGCAATGTGGTGTAATTGTTATTATTATTTTTTATTGTGCAGCTCTAGTTCTATGTTAGAGGTGGGTGATATGGAAAAAATATCATATCACGATTTATTTCTGGGGAAATCACGATTCACAATTTTTATCCCGATTCTTTTTCATATTAGTTTTTTAAGACTATTTTGCAAATTACAAAGGTACAATACAACCAAACTACTGTCCCCATACTGTATAAAAATATACTCTTACCATGTATGTTTAAGAATAGGGCTCTGAACCGGTTTTAAGGAACAGAAACGAAAAACGAAAACAAATGACATAAAGGAACAGAACCAAAAAAATGGATACAAGATCAACTTTAATCGTTCTGAACAGAAACGTTTACAGTTAACTGGTTAATGATGTTATTTTATCGTTCTTTTTATTATATGAATTTGGAAGACAAAAAGCAGTTATTTAAATCATGCATACAAATGCGACGGTGACGCATACATTCTTGAAATGCCTGCGAAGCAGACGTCATAAGCGAGAGTCGTTTCTGATGCCACAAGCTTGTCTTAAAGGTTACCTGGCTCTTTCATGTACAAAGGTATGTTTCAGTTTAAGTTATTGCTATTAAAACTTTCATTTATACAAAATTAATTATTGATTTATCGATTGTTTTTAGATGGGTCTCCATAAAGAAAATCCTTTTGTTAATATTTCTCTTATGCCAAATCATCTGATAAATCGATCGGTAATATTGAAGGGTGAGGGGCAGATCATAAACATGATAAAGTTTGAATGATATGATATATTATCAAACCACCCAAGCATTTTCCATTTGGAGAATTACAGTATTTAATAGCTTAGTCCTTATAAACAATCTATTAATAAAATACATTATTTACAAGGCTACTGAAGAATTTACAGAATATGCATTAATTTGTAATTTGTTTTAATATTAAAAGAAAAACATGCTTAGACTATAAGCTTAAAGGCTATACGCTGCCAATAGGCCTTTAATAAATATTATTTTACTGTGTACTGGGTTATAATGTAAAATACTATATATAGCTGGTCTCACTGTCATTTAAAACATGTAATTCATAACACATCAGAACTGTAGACCTGCAGTGTGTAAACTGTATACAGGGGGTGTTGGTCAATAGCCTACAGCACATAACGCTGTTGAACTAATATCTCAGAAGGAGATTGTTAGCCTAATTTGAGAGACTTAAAAAAAAAAGACAACAACACTCAAATCGACAACAAATAAAACTGGTTGCGTGTTTCAGCACATATTCAAGTTTTTTTTTTTTTTTTTTTTTCAAAAACTGTTGACATGTTTGTATCTATATTTGTATACAATACAGAATATGAATTACATTGTCAATGAAAAGATACAAGAGAAAGAAAAGAAAAAATAAATAAACTTAAGGGGAAAGATGTTTAAAAATGAAGTAGATTTTTTCAAATAAAACTAGTTGCGTGTTTTAGCACTTGCCGGTGGATTAGATGGGGCTGTGTGTGTAGCGCCTTTAAGCAGCGTGTGTCAATCAACTGCTGCTGGTGAGCGAGAGTGCGCGTAACAGCAAAACTAATATAAATATTTTATTTTAAAAAATATTCGAAATTTCATTTGACTTTAACCCTTGAATAGAATTTTTTTAGTTGCACCATTAAGAAATCAGGGCACTCTAGAGCCCTGCAATACTTTGTAAAAACGTTATTCGTTTTTAAGCCTTATGGCGATACAAAGATTTTTCTGAAAAGTGGATCTTGCAGTAATTTTGATCATCCACGATCAAATATCGTGTTCTAGCCCTATTCTATGTACACTTCTTTTGGTTATTGTACCTCCTGAAGTAATCTTTTTAGGTCAATATAACACTGTATATTGTGATAATTAACAATAAGAAAATATTACCATAAGTTAAGGTTGGGTGATATGGCAAGAACGCAATCTCGATTCATTCTTTTCTATATTGAATCGATTGGCCCTTAGATCAATATAGAGTAAAAAATGTCCAGTGCTTATTATTATCAACATCTCAAGTTCTTCCAAACCTGTATGATCTGAAAGAACATCTTTGTTCATATAGTTTAAGTTAATTGATTTAAAAACAGCACTTCTACTCATTTTTATTCATTAAAATCTTTAGAAAAAAGTGCATGTAATGCTGACATTTTTACATTTTTGGGGGTGAATGATGACTTTGAAATGTATTGTCCTCACAGTCGGGGACTGAGCGAACATTGCTGTTGTTGTAAGTGAAATAATGAAATGTAAGGATTGAAAGGGCCAAAGATAGATATATCATTATTACATGAGAAAGGAAACAGAGAGGCACAGGCTCATTAGAACGTCTAGGAAGCTGTCTCACAATTGTGACACTGGAAAGGACACAGGTGAGAGAGCTGCTTTTAATGACTGAGTCTGTGATGTTACCTGTCGACAAGATTTTGGGTCTGAAGAAAGCTATTAGGTCGAGGACTGAGAAGAAAGGGAGCTTTGTGAGCCACTAGTGTTTATTCCATGTTCATCAGCTCAGAAAGAATTTGTGTGAAGGGATCAGACTAATCCTATTTTTTTTCTATTTCTTGCCATTGCAGACTTAAATCATGGACGTATTAATGATTTGTTTTGGTGAAGAATTACTTTCACTTGTCTTTTTTATGCGTTGTTTCAAACACACAGTCAGTAGTCCTTGTAACAATAACCAGAGTATAAAATTTAAACGTGCCAACAGCCAAATGTATTTTCTATCCATCACATCCAATCCAGCCCAATCAAATCCATCCATCCATCCGTCCATCCATCCATCCATCCACCCAATATCCATCCTAACCCACCCACCCATACCATTGGATTGGCCAATCCCATCCGTCTGTCCCACCAATCCATCCATCCATCCATCCACCCACCCACCCACCCAATATTTATCCTAATCCATGCACTCACCCATCCACCCACCCATACCAATGAATTGGATTGTCCAATCCCATCCGTCTGTCCATCCATCCATCCTCTCATCCCATCACATCACAATCTAATTCCAATCCATAATTGAATGAATGTTACTCATGCTGACTAATACATAGCTCTGGTCTGTGATACTGATTTGTCAAGAGTAGTGTTTTATGTACAATAAAACATGGCTATAACTGCTTTAGCAAATGCATCTCAAATTCAATTTACTTTTCATATACAACATTTTTTTTTTTAAATCTATTCATTTATTTTATAAAAAATTAGCAAAGCAGAAGACAAGCCTTTACAAAAAATAACAGAACACTATCTACACACATTTAAAAAAAAAAAACAGTTTATATATTTACATAGGAAGGGTGAGATTTTACTTTAGAAAAGACAAAAATGGTGTACTGGATTTTTTATGTATTCACAAACTAGCATAGCCTCTTATATTCTTTTGCCTGAAATAACATAAACTATATTTATCATATAAAAACAAAAATGCATGGCTCAATTTGTTTTTATATTATATATTTTGCACCCTCACAGTTTTTACTACACTACACATTATCCCAAAAATCACCATTCAAATTATACTGTGATCTTGTTTATCTTTGCTTACACAGCGCTGAAGCTTGTGGAAATACTCAAACATTTGCTTTGACTTGCGCATGGGTAGATGTGTATACTGCCAGATGCTTCAGTATGTGGCAGATGCTTCATCAATGCAATGACTTTTTCTACTCTTCCAAAGCTGTGCCTGACATTTCTTTTGTTGAATATCGTCCGCTCTCTTTAGATTTCATCTTACTCATCGTTTGCTGCTTCTACATGTGCCATTGAATTTCGTTAGTCGATTTGACAGATTATTCATCAGAAGACAGATCCCACCATAAAAACAAGTGCTATCGAGAGTGAGCTGTGATCTGAGCGGCTGTGTGTGTGATGAAGTTCAATGTTTTCTGCTCCATGTGAGCCACATGACTCACTGTTTAGTGTCTGAGTCATCAGATTGCTCATTTTGGGTGTAAATTAAGACGGGTTTGCATACACTGATTCTTTGCTGCATACATGTAGTTCAAAACGTTTAATTCTGTGATACCATCATACCATACAGTTAAAGTCAGAATTATTAGCCCTCCTGAATTTAGTCCTCTGTATATTTTCCCCCAATTCTGTTTAACACAAAGAAGATTTTTTCTAAACACATTTCTAAACATAAGTTTTAATAACTCATTTCTAATATTTTTCCCCCACTTTATTAAATCAATGCCACAAGAACAACAGGTATTACATATTCAAGTTTTTTTTTTTTCAAAAACTGACATGTTTGCATCAATATTTGTATACAATACAGAATATGAATTACATTGTCAATGAAAAGATACAAGATAAGCATAGAAAAAAATTATAAAGAACATTAAAATAAACTTGAAGGTAAGATGTTTAAAAATGAAACAGAAATTGCTTATTTTCAGACAATGAAATTATATTTAATTAATGACTAATTTCTTGCAAAAAACAAACAAAAACAAAACAGGAAAATATGGTTTGGTATTAGTTAATATGCATTTATGGATATGGAATTTACAAAGAAAATAAGTAAAATGTTTAACAAACCGTCATTTATTTTAGTAGAGATTCATAATAATAAAAAATTAAATCTTTAAAAGTAACAGATACATATTGTTGTATATTATCATTAATGGATCCAATATGTTTCCAAAATGGATAATTACATAATTACAATCCCAAAATAAATGAAAAAAAGGTTTCAGTATGAAATTACTCATATCTACTAACTGATTTATTTTATCTTTGCCATGATAGCACAAAATATTTTACCAGATATTTTTATCAAGATAATTAGGTAAGTTAGTGTGATTAGGCAAGTCATTGTATAACAATGGTTTGCTCTTCATACAAAATATGAAGCTGATCGGTCAGTTCTTGTTAGGTGACTTGCGGTGCACTCGCAGCATTCTGAAGATGTTTTCAACTAGGTGTGCTACGTCGCTTCCGCGTGTTGCTACCATTATGCACAGACAAGCCGTGCGTCTCAATTAAAAAATAATGAACACGGAAAAGACGCAATATGTGAACGGCCACTGTCATTTGAGATTTACAGCGTTTGATCTTCTTGCACAGGCGTTCAATTCAACATTATTTCTATAGCGCTTTTACAATGTAGATTGTGTCAAAGCAGTTTAACATAGATGTTCTAGTAGATTGAAATTGAAAAGGTTTTCAGAGTTGAAGTTCAGTTTAGCTCAGTTCAGTGTGGTTTAAACTTCACAAGTCTTAAACCAAGCAAGCCAGTGGCGAGGAACAAAACTTCACTAACTGACGAAAGTGAAGGAAAAAACATTAAGACAAACCAGGCTCAGTTGGGCATGACCATTTCTCCTCTGGCCAAACTTTCTGTGCAGAGCTGCAGTCTAGGCATCAGGGGCTGGAGAATGTTGGAAGTCCTCCATGGAGAAGCTGCAGGTGTGAGTAAGTCACTGACTGTTGATTAGGCTGGCCTAATGAGATTAAAGTGGAAACTTGTCTGTCTTTTAGGAATCAGTCTCATGCTCTCCACTCCTGACTGCCACAGCATCTGCTTAGTAAATGGCCTGATCCAGGTTTGTGGAGACCTCTAAAAGTCCTCGATGGTTGGCATCATCTTTTTACAGGACTTGGATCACATCAATCTAGAGGCTTTGGGATGAGTATCCCCAGATGCAAATAGTGAACAAAGAAAACAATTAGCAAAGATGCTGTTCATAGTGTATTTAAACAAGATATTAAATATCAGTGCAAAAAAAAGTGTTATGCACTGACATGTAATGCAACAAACATGTTTCTAACGAAGTGTTTGGTGCATTAAGACATGGTAGATTCACCTGATTTGTTGATAAATGGGTTGCGGATCTATTCCTTGGCAGTTCGTGGGTCCTTTACTGTGCCTTTTCCTCTTCCCAAAGAATTTTTCCAAAGACGTCTGTTTCTTAATCATTTTGGTAGCTTGTGGGTTATATTTTGGCTTTCAAGTGACCAAGATGTAACTGAGAGAATATGGTGAGTTTCAAAATAAAAGATAACAAAAAACAAAAAACGATTGTTCAGACTCCGATAATAACTAAAACATAAATAATTAAGTTGGGGATAACTGCTGTAGACAACCGAAAAATCATATATTGGTTAAGGGTGATAACAATATTGATTTTTAATTTATAATTTTTTTTTATTTAAAATAAAACAAATAAGACTTTCACCAGAAGAAAAAATATAATATATAATACTGTGAAAAATTTCTTGCTCTCTTAAAGAATTTGGGAAATATTTGAAAAGAAAAAAAAGAAAAATCACAGGAGGGCTAATAATTTTGACCTCAACTGTCTTAGGCTTTAAATTGATTTTTGCCTAAGTGAGAAGGAAAGACTGTTCCCAGGTCACATAAATATGTGTAAAAATCATCTGTTTCCTTTCCGGAAGACGTCATCTTGTATTCCAGTCAGCTCGTAAATGTTCTTGTGTACCTTTCTCTTTCTTTCAGTTTTGCTCTTCCGTTTTCATACGATTTAAAGTCAACATCAAATCCTCACAGATACAGCAGGGCCACAGTAGAGGCTTTAAGAGATATAAATCTGTCTCTTTCATGGCAGTCTCTCTCAGGAAATGTGCATACCAGAGTGAAAAAAAGGCTGAAGGAAAAAAAGGTGCGAGAACAAAAGCTAGAAGCCTCAGCTTTTTTTATTTATTTATTTTTTTTGCCTGCTTTGGAGTAAACAGTCAGACAAGGATGGCTTTTTTCACCTCAGGAAAATATAAAAAATCTGTTGCTTTTCTTTTGTGTGGCATTGTTCTTATCATTGTTTTGACTTTTTAGAAATATGTCTTTTTTAATGAAATGCAACAGTGTAGAATGTTTCATTTACTAGTGTAAAGGTTGTAAAAATAATTCAATCCAGAAGCAACCATGTTCAAATGACTATTACTTTGCAGTGTCAATCTATGTAATTAAATGTTTAAGACTTTATAAAGACAAATTCACTTCTACCAGTGAACAAACTTTTCATGAAACATTGCCTTCTAAAATTTGGAAATGACATCCTCTATAAAGTTAATCCTATATTGATGAGAGAACGCACAAAATACACATTCTTCAAAATAGCTGTTTTCTCAGTGATACAATTAAAGAGACATTTTTGCTTCCGCAAAGAATCTTTCAGCAAATTGCTCAAAGTTTTTTTCTTATTATTTTCATGATCTTTTCTGTAATGCATTCTTTTAAACTAAGCGCTACATCCCTACAGCACAACAACCCTTTTTAGTTCTAAAATAAACCTTTAGTAAATAGTTCAGGAATCTTTTTTTTTTCTGTGAAAACCACATTTTATACTCTGAATAACCACTACTTCCTTTTATAAAGAACATTTTGTACAGGGAAAATATCTGATGGAGCAGTCAGTGCCAATGAACAACTGCTATGTATATATATGTTTTTTAATTAATGTGCTTTTTGCATTTTATAAAACTACAACAAAATATAGAAGAATACAATACAATATTAATACATATAAAATACAATACATAAAACACTAAGCAAAACAACAGAACACAGAGGGACAAATGCAAAGCAAAACATAATATAGCTGGTCAGGTAACGCATAAATAAAAGTAATTATAAAAGTAACATTGTTCTTATATTACCAGAAAAAATATGTTATCCTGACTATAGTTTTATTGTAAAATAATAGTTTGGGCACATTATTAAAACATTATAGATTATGAATAGTGAATATTTAATACACTCAATCTTTAATTACTATGTTATTGAAAGGAGTCATTGGTTATGCTAGCATTTTTTCCAATGCATTAAGGTGTTCTAATATCTGTCTCTGTTTTAACAAATATCTTCAATTTATCATTATTGACATATCTCAACTTCTCCAAAGCAAGCATGTTTACTAAACCTCTACCCCACATACCAAATTTAGGTATAGATTCTTTTTTTCCACATTCTCAAAATGACCCTTTTGGCAATTACCATACTAAGTAACATGGCTTGTCTTTCATATTTATTAAACATCAAGTTACTAAATATCCCAAGAACAGCTATAAGTGGACATGGTTCAAGGTTTTAAGAACTGCTATTTTTTAAGTGTAAAATAAAAATTGATTTCAGAAAATGCATGTATTAATTATAATTTTTTATGTTTGTTTGTTTGTTGGTTTTTTAAGATTGAATGCTGGTTTGGGCTTGTCTGCTGGTTGGGTTTAAAGATGTTTTGGTCACTAGTGATATCAGTTATCCTCTCAGTTAAACTGGCTAAAACATGTTGGAAGACTATACACATTGATATTAAACCAGGTAAAAACGTCTATTAAACAGTACCACAGTGAACCATAAACTTAGTCATGGTTTTTATCATCTGAAATGTGCTCTGAATTCTATTCCAAAGCAGCCTATTTAATGTAATTAATGTCAAGCAAGCAAAACATATGCAAAGCATTTGTTTAGTCTCAATTCATACAGCTGGAATCTCTTTTGTTTTTATTTTTCGTTCTGAATACTGTTCAAATATTTGTCAATGAGTAAAGCAATTAAAATACATGTCTATGTAGTAAACAGCTATTTCAGGTTGTTTTAACTTCATTTATGAATGAAATTACAAAATGTGATTTCAAAAAGAAAACTGTTGCAAGTATAGTGTAATAATTAGGCATCTCAGCCGAACTGTGCTGTGTTTGGTGTTTGTGTATTTATTCATTTTAAGACGATACTGTCAGGAACTCAAGGTGTTTCCAAACTTTTAAAGTGCAGTACATGTTAAAGCTGATTTATACGTGAATATAAATATACGTTTTTATATGTGTCGAGTACATACGGAGGGTCTGACACAGCCTTTGCACTGTTGCATGCATACCCTTCACCGTGACTGGCCCTAACCCTGATGTGAACCTCTCAAAAAATGTAAGGATTACTATTGACCTTATTCTTTACGTATTAGAGTCTTTTTTTTTGGCTCGATACTTCCAATCTCATTAACTTCCATTGATTTTTAGACTTTAAAAACAGCTAATTGTGCTGCTTGGTGTTGCAAATTGACATTTTTTAATAATATTATTCTACTTTTTATATATAGTTATGAACACACGTGTTTGTAGAGCAAGTAGTTTGACTGTTTTCTGCCGCTTATCATTCCTAGTCATTTCTCCCATAGGCAATTGAACCAGAAGTTCTAAAACAATCGCAAAAATGAGCACACTTCCACATTGTAGAATGAGGTCAATACATTGACAACGCGTAGTGCAAGCTCTGTGATTGGTCAGCTTAGTAGCATTGATGAGTGTGGGCAGTAGGTGTGATCCCATTGGCATGAGTGTTTAAGAAGTGTCAAAACCCCTGGAGGAGCTCCAGGTGGATACTTTTGTTTTGTGTTTACCTGATGATTAAAGTTATTGCACATTCGATAGTTCCTGCCTCTGAATGAGTTTGAGCTGCTTGTACAATAAGTTAGCATTACAGGTATTTCAGTTTAAACAAGCCCCTAACAAAGACACTTGACACAGAGAGACGTAGAAACATACTGCAATCTAAACCGCATACTTATTATCTGCATACTTTAACTTCTAAAAGTTCATACTTTTCAGTATGTAACAGAGTATGCAAGCTTTAGGACAAACTACTTCCTCATTAACAGACCTATAAAGCTGCGGTCACACTGGACTTTTCTCTCCATAGACTTCCATTTATACGCACGCAAATGCGTCAGACCGGAAGAGCAGGGTCGGAAGAGTGAGACCAATCTAGGATCAAAACATGTTTTGCTTTTTTGTTTTAAACACAGCTTTAGTTAGTTAGTCCCCTGTCAATCATCTCAACACATCCACATTTCTTTGATATTTCATTTCCTACTTTAGGTTATTCTGTCTTTTACAAGTTTGCACAATCTACAGTCATTCATAAACACAATGGAGCACATATCAGTGAAATAAATCATGCTTGGTTTTTTGAAGAGAGTAACAGAAGTTGAATAAGCAAATGTAAAATAACACTGCATCTTCATCATATACATTATTAAAATAAAATTATGCACAACTAAAATGCTTTAAACTTTTTTAAAAGGCTCTTTGCTGTGCTGTGGTTCAATTCTGCAGAATCTCCACAAATCTAGTGTGTTTTACCAGTGGTTTTTGGTCAACTATTTGGTCGACCATTGTGGGCACACACACAGCGATATCAATGCTCAAACGATATATTGTGCAGACCTAGTTCTAACTGAATTCATGCTCAATGAGCAATGTATTGTGGTCAATATTAGCGGTTAGACTACCGACAGTTTTACACTTCTAATTTCTACTGGAAATAGTACACCATCAGGGCACTTTTGGCATACTCTTTTCAACATACTATGGTTTGGGACATACTAATTCTATTTTCGAATACTATTTAGGATGGATAGTATGTGAATTGGGATGCAGCAATAGAAACCTCACTGCCTTCTAGCATTTCGGAATTGTTATTGTCAGAAAGCAGAAGTATAAATGTATGGCTACTACGTGCAAGGCAATACACCATGGGTCACAATGGTCACTCGACGCAGAAGTATAATTCAGCCTTTAGCTGAGAGATTGGTTTTGTCACCTCAAGGAGGGCCACTCTTGTCATTAGAGCACTGTGGGAGCTCTAATGGGTTAGAGTTACATGGTAGTCTATGGAAGTACTATCTAGCCAGAGCTGTCAGCGGCAGGTATCTCAGTCTCTGAGGATTCACCTGTGTGACAGGATCTCCTCAGATTCCCATAGGAATGACATTCCAACAATTTAATGCTTCATCCATGAAAATGGCGCTCACTTAATTTCCATATTCTATCTCAGATTATAATTTCATGAGGACTCGCAATTCACAAAGGCAGTCTGAAAAGCATGTGCCTCATAACTGAAACACTACCCGCTTTAAGCGTAAAACTAAACTCGCAGTTATTATCCCACAATAGAAGTTAAAAAACAAATGTTGCTGCAAAGAAATGAAACAATCCCAATATATGCACATAATCAGAAGAGGTATTACTCTGAAAAACGGTGCTTTAGGGAAATATGCGCTGCCATTTGCATAGTTTCATACTGAGCAGATCTGAACCACCGTGCAGCAGATTGACCTGAGTGGGAGTGGAAGAGACGCTCTCCTGCACCCACACTCCTCATGTTTCAGATTTTCTCATCAACTTCAGCCGTTCTGAGAGATTGCTGGGAGGAGCCCTGAAGGTGTCTCTGAAAATGCCGTTTGAGAGGCGGATCTGCTTTGAAACCCATCTGCCTTTTACCTCGGCCCAATATTCACTTGGCACAATAAGCTATTCCTGTCATGCAGCCTCCTGTTGTGGCGAGCGCGAATTGGCAAAATGGGAAAAGGCAAATTGATACTTAGATATGAACATAATTAGACAGATGTTAGACGGCATGCTAATCTCTGCAGAAAAGAAAGCCTTGCTGTACAAAAGTGGGAAAAAAAACATAAGAAAGAGAAAAGAAAAAATCTAAATTACTTAGTCCAAAGGCATTGTGGAGAGCACCATTCATCATTCATAGACTGGTGTGTCTCAGTCTGCAGGACTTTTTTAATATGGACGTCAGGCTTATTGAAAGTTAAAGTGTAGATCTTCAACAAATAATTATTTTGAGAATTGACTGATTTCTAAAATGATTAATGAAATCTATAATTAATTAGAAGACTTTCATCAATTATTTACATTTTGCAGTTAGCTCAAATAGTGACTAGTACCTATTTTAATTAATAATAAAAAATAGGTCATTACAAAAACATTGGAATGTGAAAATATATTTTTAATGAACTTTCAATCCAGTGAATACATTAGCTTTATCTTCAGGTTTTCTGTCCTCATCAAAAATTCATAAATAGACCAACTGCTGCAATGACTGTATTTTTGATTTCACAAATTTCACAAGTCAATTCATAAACCCTTTTATTACATCCATTTTTAAGTCATTATCAACATTATTGGTTATTGATGAAGCAATATGTACATTTTGGAAGATCCCAAAAACTTCTTAAATTTGGAATTGGAAGCCAATAAACTACAGTATATATAGGCCAAATAAATATAAATCTTAATGGGATTTAAAAAATGTGCCAATTACAAAAACAAATGCGAAAAATACTTTATAACGAACACTTAAATACTACAAATACATAATACTTAAACCAGGGGTCAAGAAGAAAAAGTGTGTTTTGGCCTTCATAGGTCCAGCCAGTGTTGGGGTAATGCGTTATAAGTAACGCACATTATGTAATATTACTTTTCCAAAGTTACTTTTAAAAATGTCATAATATTTGAGTTACTTTTTTATCTTGCTTTAAAAAACATATTACGGAATAAAAATAACCTTAATCAGGTTAAATCACACACTCAATGAGAGAGCTTGCTGCGAGGGAACAGAGTCGACTCGCACTCATCATCAACATTATCATCATCATCGTCATCAGGTTTTCACAGCAGATGAGTCAGTGTACTATTTTAGTAACTGAATATCTAAGGATATGGGTTTATTTTGAGTTAGAGGGAGTATCCGGTATGTTAGTACTTACTGAAGACGAAAACCGTTTCACGACAACTCCGTTCAATTTAATGGACTGGTTCGACCGGTTCACTTAGAAGATTCGTTTAAAGCAAATGATTCATTCGCGAATTGCCCATCATCACTAGAGACAGTCAGAATGGCAGGCCGGAGACTTACATTTTTGCAATGGATTCTTGTTATTTTGAACTCATCAAAGAAAAGAAGTGGATTGTTGTTAAATGTAGATTAAGTAAAACTCTTGACAAATGCAAGAAACATGAAACATCAAAGCACTACACCCGCACCCCACCTCCAGCTAAACAACAAATGATTGACATCAGTTCATGTTCTCCAAGTAAAACCATTAATTCGACTAAACAAAAATAATGTTTATTGTTTTGATTGTTGAGGAGTTGCAGCCACTGTCTAACATTACTGTAGAAGCGGTTGGCAAACAATTTACACGTTTGTTAAGGCCACGTGAAGCAATTTATTCAATGTATAAAGCTCAGAGGTTTATTTTAATTTGTGATGTTTTTATCATCTTACTGTTCAGTTTGTTATTAGACATTTTAAAGGCTTAAAATCGGTTTTTGCCTTAAATTATTTCTTGTTAGTACTCTTAGGCTTTATTGCAATCTTTATCTCAATGGACAGTGAGTTTACTTAACTAATAACACAAAACAATCAGAAGTAGCAAACACATTACATGCTGTCATAAATCTGTAAATACAGCATAGCTCTGGGTTCAGAAAGTTCTCAAAATATAATTTTATCCTATATATATTTTTTTAAGGAAAATGAAGGTGTAGGTTATATAGGTGGTTGTTAAATGCAGAGCTTCTCGATAAAAAGGTGAAAAAACACCTGCTGAAAGAGATCAAACCTCAGCCAGGTAAGGAAAATTTACACAAAAGTAACTCGAAAGTAATAAAACGCATTACTTTCCATAAAAAGCAACTAAGTAATGCACTTAGTTACTTTTTTGGGGGAGTAACTCAATATTGTTATGCATTACTTTAAAAGTAACTGGGTCAGGCTATTAGCAATTTGCGAATTGGTTCACAGAAACCTACAAACAATCATTATATCAGCAATCATTTTTTGCTAATGTGAATGCCACAAAAATTACATACTTCATCCTGTTCACCCACTTCATAAATTTGTTCTACTGTTGTGTTTTTAATCAATTGAGTTCTGCCCCATTTACAGCCGGTGTTAACATGCATTTCAAGTGCATCTCATGACCACTAGAAAGAATTCCATTGAAGGACTGGTTTTGTAGCTGCATGTTTAATTAAATCGCAGCACAGATAAGTTGTTAGCAGAATGCTTGTTATTTTAATTAAGCACCAAGTCATGCTTCAGGTGCATGAGCTTTTACATGATCTGTCATAATGTTGACGTCTTGTGCCTGCTGGGTGCTGGGTCATCATAGAGTAAACATCAATCATCTTCTCATCAGTGACCTGCATCTAAACAGTCTCTGTGTCAATGCATGTTAAGATTTTGGACATCTTCTTGGACACCCATGTCTTGAGGTAGTTCATTATGATGCGATTTACTCTCTATGTTCGATTTGATTGGACAGGAATCACAGGACTGATTTTTCTAATCCCCATAGACGGGAAAAAATGAAGTAGTGACTGCAGGTTGAAAGAAAGCAGTGGAGTAAAAGTACCAATACTGTAACTAAAATGTACTCAAGGGTAAGTAAAAATACACATTTTAAAAACTACTTAAGTTACAATTCCTGAGAAAAAATACTCAAATACAGTAGTCTGAGTATTTGTATTTTGTTACTTTACACCACTGGTGATTTTGGATTTTATGTCAATAAACTGTTGAACACTCCCTGCAAATGTTATGGTATATGATCCCAACCTGTATTTCTGGTCTGGATCTCTGCAAAGCTTAGTCATATTGACACCAACATTTCTGTGGGTCATTGTAATCTCACACTGACCACAACATATCAATTTGATAACAACGCCACCAATTATTCAAAAGTGACAAGCTGATGAACCTGCTACGATTGATGATTTGATATTATTTCCTAATCAAAATCATCATAAAATGTCTTTCATTATTAATTGTTGTGATCAGTCTGATATTTTCTCTTTTGTGCTTGGCCCCAGGTTATGCATTTAATTAAATAGTTTGACAGAAAAATTGTCTGGTTTTCATTTAAATGTCAGGTATCAGTCCAATTAGTTTTGTACCTCACATCCAATTAATTTGAATAATCAGTCCAATTGATTTTGTGGAAATGAATGATCTGACAGAAGTACGATTCAGTCTGTGTATTTTTATATATAACATGGAAATGTGTGATGCAGACATTGCATATAATAGAAGTGTAGCTTGCTAAAAGCAGTACTCGTAACTTCAAACTACATAAATAAAGTGTCAGACCTCCTCTCCAAGAGCTGCAGTATGTTTCTAAAAAAAGTAGTAGTAGAAAAAGCTAGCTGCATTCTATAACTGATGCTGTTTTCACCTTGGGCAATGAAAGCACATCTACAAACTGCAAACAATATAAATCCTAAAGTTAATCGTAAAGCAAATTTTTACATATATCAGCAATGGTTAATACATAGGCAGATGTGCATTAGCCTTAATGGCACAAACTAATCATACATATTTACTTTGTTGTTGGTGTATGTAGGAATTTTATAACCTATGCTGGGAAGCAATATATGGACAAATTAATCTACAAGAATAATGTTGTTAATTTTCTATTCCTCTTCGTAAGATTCATGTGACATCACCGATCATAAAAAGAGCTGTGAGCTGTGCCCTGCTGTATTGTAGATGTATATTATTACAAGGTGTAAATTGAACAGAAAAGACATTCGCTGCAGTTTTGTGAGTGCTGCTCTACCAGGTTTGCGAGCTAATGATGTAGATCAATGACATCAATTTGGTGAACCATTACTTTCACTTGCAACATTTTAAATGTGAAAAGTGATTGAAGCCTTTTTCAAAAAAATATTTTTCCTCCAGCAACAATTTTTCATAAACGCTTTAAAGAAATCCCATTAGTCATAACAGTTCCTTTTTGGCTGATTGCATTTGTAATCAAACAGTGAAATGCGTCCCCGCTTGTGTTTTGTAGATGATACAGCCCCCAAGGCCTGCGATTCATTTAATAATCAATTCATCCAACTTTGTAAATGAATGTTGCTGTGTTGCCTAAAAAACCTCAAATGGTTCAGAAAACAAACATTTTCAGTCAGTCTGGCTTTCTGCACTGTGTATTGTCAGGAAACCGTAAAGGAATCCAATAAAAAACCTGCAAACCTTATTCTACTCAGATTTCTCATGTTTCAGAACAATTCCTATAGGAGTTGTCTTGATGGACAAGACATAAATCCCCCCTAGGACCACTTCTACGGAATTTTAATGGGAACCAATTGAGCTGCTGCTCAGATCTAAGGGAATTGCAATGTCCCAGCAATGTCTCCAACAGGATAAGCTGAAATTCATGTTTCTGTGAATGAACTGGAACAGTTTTATTTATACACATTAACTACACGCATGATTCTGGTAGTTTTTTCAGCTTCTGCCATCTCACTATGTGAGGACATGAATGTTATATCCAGAGCTGCATTGAACATTTTACTGTTTTATTTGATAACTGTTGTGCACATACAGTATATAGAACTCAAGTCTCTTTACGTTTAATCTAACTTGAGGAAATTGACAGAAATGTAGGCTTGACAATTTAGTACTGTTATACAGTTGAATATACTCTACGACAAAGCTGAAATTAATGAAGACAAACATGCATAAAGTGACAAATTTTATCAATAAAACTGAATTTGAGAAATGCATTTCATGCAATGCAATTATATAAAGTTGTTACATATAGCTAGAATTGCAAAATTTTTCATTAATGAATTTCATTCGGATTACTAAAATTTAATCTAATCAATAAAACAAAGTTTAGAAAATTTGAGGATGGGAGGTGATTATCTAATGCTTTTCATGATCTAGTACATTCGTTGAAGTACTACACTACCTGACAAGTGTTGTCGCCTATCCAACTTTTATAAAAAAAAATAAAATAAAAAAATAAGACTTCTAGTTGATCATTTGGTATCAAAGAAGCTTATATAAAAGGCAAATGCCTCTATGATCATGCCTTGATTTTTAATTATTTAATAAGGACAGTAAGGTCTGACTTTGCTTAGACAAAAGTTTTGTCACTTAACAGAAATAATGTACAGTATAGAATATTATGTAATGGTGCAGCAGAAAAAGAATTAATATTGTGTATGACTCCTATGAGCTTGGATGACTGAATCCATACATCTCTGCAGTGACTCAAATAAATTATTAATAAAGTCATCTGGAATGGCAAAGAAAGCGTTCTTTCAGGACTCTGAGTTCATCAAGATTCTTTGGATTTATCTTCAATGCCTCCTCCATCTTACCCCAGACATTCTTAATAATGTTCATGTCTGGTGACCGGGCTGGCCAATCCTGGAGCACCTTGACCTTCTTTGCTTTCAGGAACTTTGATGTGGAGGCTGAAGTATGAGAAGGAGCGCTTTTCTGATGAAGAATTTGCCCTCTCCTGTAGTTTGTAATGTAATAAGCAGCACAAATGTCTTGATACCTCTGGCTGTTAATGTTGCCATCCACTCTGCCAATTTCTTGCACAGCCCCATACTGAATGTAACCCCAAACCATAATTTTTACTTCACCAAACTTTACTGATTTCTGTGAGAGTCTTGTGTCCATGCAGGTTCCAATAGGTCTTCTGCAGTGTATTTGTGATGATTGGGATGCAGTTCAATAGATGATCCATCGGAAAAAAATCAACCTTCTGCCACTTTTCCAAATAATCAACTAGAAGTCAAGTTATTATTTGTTGCTCTTACAACTGGGATCAATGACAAGTCTTTTGTCAGGCAGTGTACATGTAATCAGATTAAACATTTTAGCATTCCTCCATTATGTCCTCCACAAAAGGATTCTGTTGCAGTTAATATATGAATAAGAGGGGAAGGAATAGTGTGAATCTCAATGCTCACACCTCCATACACACCTCTGCTAAGCTCCAATGTGACTCATCCATCTGTTTGGTCTGACTAGCATTTTGTTCCTGACAAGAGAAATTCACACATGAAGACCACAGTGTTATCATCTATTTTCCCCAAGAGGCATCTAAGCGTCGCAAAAACGACAAGATCTTTTTGTCTCAAATAATTTATTTTTTACAGCTGCATCATGTCTTTTATTTGCAATATTTACACCACCACCGTCTCTTAAGCACATTCGGATCATGAACGAATGAAAACTCAAAAGTATTACAATAACAAGAAGAAAACAATGACAATCTTTATAAACACTTTTTTTTCTTGTTCTCTCTCTCAATCCGTTTAAACCAATTTGCTTAATTTGTCGATAAACCACATCAGATTAAAAACAGCATTTTCAGTGATCAAAACTTAAGCATCTGGACTTTCTCGCAGTTTTGATAAATTGCACATTTAATCTCTCCATTGGTTCAGCGTAGGTCACTGCGAGTGCATAAAATTAATGTCTGAAAAGGACTAGTCACTATGGAAATGTAAAATAGGGGGAAAAAGGGCCAGACTGATACACAACCAAAGGAAAGGCAGACACTGACACTATTCATTTAGAAATTAATGATGCAAACACATGAGCAAAAAAAAAGCTACATATCGTGTTAGAATCAGTTCAGACCTTGACGCTAAAGCCATTTTCATTCCTGCAAATTTGAGCAAGCACAAGACCCTGTTTTGTCATCTGTAACCCATATTTAAATTTTATTTGCGCTGCACTTGAAAGATTAGCTCAGTTAAGCTTCAGTGGCTGCAAAGTAGCATAGGGTGTTATTTGTAAAAACGATTCTGTTTTGCTATTTCCAGCTATGCTCTGGAGAGCAGGCGCTTCCTTGGAAAAAGCCATTATGGGAAGCTAATTGTGAACCGTAAATGTCAGGTATGACTAATGCATGACCTGTGCTGAGAGACTGCAAGTGTCCCATGTTGGCTTTCAACGCTCCGGTGGTTGCAGTGGAAATGCATTTGCTAAAGACCCAAACCAAAACCAGCAGGTCTTGAGTGTGTGTTGCTGTCTGTGCATCACAGGCTTTGAGAAAGAAAGCAGCAGAGCTTTGCGTTTAGCCATCCAGGCATCAGTCATTCCTGTTGTGCTACATACTGAATGCAGCTGGGGTTTGTTTGCATTAAAGTCTACAAAAAGTGTATAGTAATAGAGTTTTTTTATTATTTCTAAGTCAATTCTCATTTTTAGATGCCATATACTATAAGCGTTAAGTGAAATTAGTTACTTATGGCACAAATATGAACAGTAAAATCCTTAACTGAACCCTCGTTTTTCATTTCAGCTCATTCTTGCCTCATAAAAAGCTTGGTGATTCAGGGAATGCATTTGCACCAGTGTGGTCTTTCAAAGCTCTGGTAATGAGTAAATCTGCAGACCTTGAACAAAGCACCACACTTGTAGACATTTTTTCCCTGACCTCTTAACTTGCATTTGAGATAATATATTTTTAATTGGTGCTATTTTTTTATTATTGTAGTGTCCAGGTAACACATTTTATACACTGAAATAATTACTCGGTATACTATTCATGACAGAAGTCCAAGTCTAAGTTGTTTCTTAAACCTGCCGTATGTATTCGCACATTAATAAGAAATTATAAAGCACAATCTTACATCAGTTTGCTGTTTTCACAATCCACATACCTTTCAGGTAATTATTTTCTGCAGACTTCAAAAAAGAACCTGTAACCTCCAAGTCCTATGAGTTCAGCTGGGTTTTTTTATTTATCCCCGGGAGCAGGACTAAATATTAAAATATATTAAAGAAAAAAAAGTAATTTTTTTCAAGGGGATCTTGGAGTGCTTTTATACCTGGCTTATTGTTTCAAAGTCTGGTGTGTATTTGTCTTCCTTAGCTCAGTTTGTTTGGGTATATGTGAAAATGGTTGGCAATCATGCTTTAATCCACACCAAAACAATAGAAAAGTACAAGTACAAGATCAAGTACAAGTACAAAAGAAGAAGTACAAGATCATATAAGATTGCCTTAACAAGTCAGTCCTGGTCCATTAAACAAAACAAAACAAAACAAAAAATGGTGCAGTTTGCTTGTGATGAGAAAACCAGTGAAACAATTATCCAGGCTTTATCAATATGTATGTTGATTTATTACACACTCTGTGTGAAAAATAGCAATGCTTGTTTATGTAATGCATCTCAAAATGATTCATAGTTTAATCTGGAGCAAGAACTAATCTTAATTGTGGACTTCCTATAGACTGAATGAGTTTTATAATTCCCAAACTGTAAATTGTATCCCTAAACCCAGCCCTCACATGAAACAATCTGCATTTTTACATGTTGTATGAGCCTTATATCCTCACAAGGTCAAACCTTAGGGGTATTTCTATACTTGTAAGGACATTTGGTCCCCACAACATGAGAAATACAGGTACACTCATACAAAAAAAAAGCCACAACAAACACATAGACTGTTGTCTATATATTTCAACAAATGATTGATATGCAAACAGGTTTTATTCTGACCAATGAGATGAGTGTTTACCTGCACATAACAAATGGATCATTTAGAAACATTGCCTTGGCGAACCAAGCCAAGATGAAATTACAACATCATGACAGTTTTAATCTCTTCTTCAAAAGTAAATTGTACATAAAAACGCCTGTAGTTTTGTTCTTAAGGATCATTAAGAAACACCAAGCCATCAATCAATAACAGCATCCTCCTGACTGTAAAAGTGTTCAGTATACCGATATCCAAAATGATAAGCAAGCACTGCTTTGTTTAAATATCTGTAGCAGTCCTAGTTTAGGTATTCCTTTATGAATGAGGAATTCTGAATATTGATCCTTGCTCATATACACAGATAAATTCCACACACACGCAGGTGCAGAATGGATATGTACTAGTTTGTAGTCATCTGTAGTCCTTTTATTGTGAGCAATCACAGGTTCTGGCTGAGACGCAGCTGACGTGAGGAGACAACAGTCTGCTTTTCTTGCTGCTAGTTCTTCAACTCTAGTTTGTTGTGTCATGGCCTTAAGAATAAAATGACAGGTGTTGATGTTATCTGACTGCATACTATCAAACTCATGAGGCTGGTCTAATGAAGGTTGGAGGGTATCTTAACTTTTAAGAAGTTACTTATGGTGTTTTTTTTAGAATGTTTTGTTTTGCAAACAATCTTAAAGGGAAATATTTGGTTTGGAACTTAACCTCGGACTGTCAAAGATGTGACTTTCTTTAAACTTCAAATGTCAAACAGACTTTTTAGCTGAAACCATGATCCTTGGTGATTTATATAATGGAATTCAATGGCTGGTGACAATCAAAGAACATAGAGGCAGGCAACACCTTGCTAGTACCTGTTGACCCTGATGATACATTCATGTCTTATGAAGCAAAACAAATTGTCAGTGCAAGAAACTGAAACTTTTTTTACAACATTGTTATATTTTATTCACAGACTCCTAAGATCCCTAAGTCCTAAGCACATTTTCTGGAGGAGGACTGTAGTTTCAGCTAAAAATCTTCTTTAATCTTCTACTGAAGAACATCTCGGATATCCTTAGGGTGAGTAACTTAGCAGCAATTTATAATTTTCATCCTTTTGACAAAAATATAAGAACATTCTGTAATTTTTTTGGGGAATATCAAGAACAAACTTTGGAAAATGAAGAAAATAGCACATTGTACTTGAATGTTTTGTCAATCTGGCCCCCAAAAGGCTTCACCCTGAAAATGTGTGTATTCAATACAACTGGGTATTCCAAATAGCCACGGGAAGCAATTACAAGTGTATACACAATTGGCTAATCCTACTTCAGAATGTGGCCAATTTCATTTCTCCAAGTTTCTGACTGAGTACTCCGTCAGAGGAATTCAAATCAAGCCCCGAATCACAACCTAGCCCCTGGAGAAGCCATTGTTTTCATGTTTTGAAGTTTTTATGCGGATGACTACACCACATCCAGGCTTCATTGTTGTTGAAATAGAGCAGTCGACCTTTACCTCAGCATCCCTTGTGTGTTCCTGTTCATGCCCGTGAGCTTACAGACATCCTATACATTATTAATCGATTCAATCTGAGGCCCTTTCACCTAAAAACAAAACCTGGCTTTTTGTTCAAACATCCATCTTAGGATCTGAGGAGAGCATATCATACATTTTTGACCATCTGTTATGCCAAGTCTGATTGATTTTGGTATTCGACTCATAAGAGACATTAAATGATGCATTTGGGGAGTAAAAGGACACGTCGACATTTCAGCCATGCCTGTGCAGTCATTTCATTTATATTCAGTTCAGACATCCGGGAGCAAGAGTTTATCTTGTAAAATCAAGCAAATCTGCACTGATATAACATAAACACTTGTTTTCCCTGCATCTTTTCCCTTTACCTTCACATAAACCTTGCTGCTTATGTTGGGTCAGAATGAATTTTGGACTTTAGACAAAACAAAGTCAAAGAATATACAACGTAAAGCACCTAAAAAGTAGGAATACAAAAGTAGGAATGACATATAGACTGTGTACAAGTAGTGATGAATTTGAGGTGGAACATATAGTCTTGGAGAGCTTTTTCTTGTCTTGTAGATCCATATTGTGATCATTAGCATTTAGGTTTGTAACATACAAAGCTGTGCTATTTCTCAGGCATAGGATGAAAACATCCTGTTCTTTTTAACAGAGCTCAAAGCCTGCAGTCGTGCATTCACTAGTGCTGGTTTAATTGGGCCACACGCACATACAGGGTTTACCGGACTAAGTAAGTAATGAGAGAGAGAGAGAAACAGAGAAACTGCTTGATTTCTCTTTCAGATTTGGAACGAAGAACAGTTGGGAAGAGAAAAACAAATCCAAGGGCACTTAGTCCCTTTTGATCCTTCCTGGTGTCCCATGGAATACTTTTCCTTTTGGGCTCAGTTAATTGGATTGCTGATTTGTCTGAAGTTTATTTTCTTCATCTGAACTGCTCTCAGACTTAGTTAAGTTTCATCCAGTGTGGTTTGACGCGAGGTGAAGCGTACATGTATATATTATGACTGAGGCGATAAAGTGCCCAGTTCTTCTGCTTCATCCTTTTCTCTGACTGGACAGGCGGTCCACGGGGAGGGACGAGAATGAGACATTTGGAAAAAAAGACGGTTGTGAAGTACGGTGGAGTTTTGCAGTCCTCTCCTGAGCGCTCTGCTAGATGTGGCCTGGTTTGGACAGATATGCGATAAGGGCCACCACTACACCCACGTAGACCCCTGTCCCAATGGTGATGGAGAGAGCAGCCAGGAACAAGGCTCGTCTAGATGCGATGCTAGCTAATGGAAAGTCTCCCTTAGTCACGGCTTTGCTGGTCTGGAACAAAGAGACGGAAGGGTGAGAAAGAAGCAAGATCAAAGAATACATTGACCTGTTTTCCATTCAAGGGTAAATTGCATTGAACTTTATAGTGCTTTCTTGATGCTGAGGGCGAAATGGAATATCAGATGTGTTGTTAGGCACATAGTGCTGAGCCACATCTCATGCTTTTACATTTTAAAAATCCATTCGACCTACTTTGAAGGGCAGTGTTACAAAGGAAAGTACCTTACTTTTTAAATGTGTTAAAAATTAAAGCAACCTTTTAGGAAGCAATGTGAACTGTCATATTTCATATAGGCTAAATGCATCTAAGATGGAAAATTGGATACATTCAGTAAGCAGGATGTCTGTGGATCCTTAAAAAGCCTTAAAGTGTCTTTTCATTTTCACAAATTTAGAACCATAAATTGTAGCATATATGAGATGCAAATTTATTTTTATTTTGTTTACTCAGATTTGACTTTTTAGTGTACAGTGGTCCCTCGATATAACGCGATTCACCTTTTGCGGCCTCACAGTTTTGCAGATATTTTTTTTTGTACAATTTGACATGCTTTTTTTTTTTTTACAGCGCATTGTGTTCATGACTGGCTACAGACCATTGTCAATCAATCTCCTCCATGCCGTGTCTCCTGTACAGTACAGAATGCGTTCAGCTTGCCAAATTTACATAAATCTTTGATCGCTAGCAGTGTGACTCTGAAGTGCTGTGCTGTACTGTATGTTTGGAAGTTTTCTCCCCAACAAATCTCATAATGTTGACGAAATGTTCTGCACCCTTAAAGGCACCTGCGGTAGCACTCAAAAGGCAGAGAGAGATGCTATCCATTGCACAAAAAGTTGGACTTCTGGACATGTTAATGAAAGGTAGCAGTTGCGCGGCTGTAAGGCACCATTACGGAATAAATTAATCTTCGGTTTGTTACATTTGGTTTTACAGACTTAAAACATTTATAATAAACTTAAAAAATAAAGTAGACTACTTTTTAGATTTTGCCTATTGCAGGTTATTTTTACAATTTAACTTACGCGATTTAATGAGGGACCACTGTATAGGCTACATTTATTTTTTTATACTGATTTATGTTGTGCTGGTACTGACATGGAAAAGAAAACCTTTCTTTGCTTACTGTCACAACCAGAAAAAAGCATCCAGAAAACACTTATTCCAGCTTATCACCGTTTCTTCATTTTAAAATAGTTGTTATATTATATTAGTTGCCAAATAAAATGTATTCAAGCATGTATTTGAGAATTATTTAATATATGAACATTCAACACAAATGAAGACATTTTAGATATATTTTAGGAGAGGCCCCTTTATCCTCCATAGACAGTAATGTTCCCAACTTGTTCAAAAAATCCAGAAAAGGAACCAAAAACATTGCCAAAACATTCCATGTTGCTTCAGTGGTTCAACTGTAATCATATTCAGTGCTTCCCACAGGTTTAAAATATACTTGCGGTGGTTGCTGGATTGAAGCACACATTTTTCCCACGACACATGACCAAAAAAAGTAATTTTTAACAATATACGACACTGTTATACACTGCTTCTTTTCTATGGGTTGAAGTAAAAAAAAAGACTGTTAAAAAAAATAAATCCACTATTTGTTTTACTTTTATTCTATTCAGGAGCCATGTGCACCCACTGGCAGGTAAAATCTGCTGCTGACATTTTGTAAATTTATTGTATGTTAGATATGCATGTTAGATATGTAAAAAATATGTAATATACCAACATCATCAAAAAAAAAAAAAAGACAGCAAATAGGAAATACATTACATAAAGGAATCAAAACACACAATATCTCTAAAAAGTATAATAATTATAATATTGTAAAATGGAGATTATTTAAATAAGGCAAATGAGTTAATTAACCATTTCTAATGGAGTAAAAATATTTTGTATATAGTATATAGCAGTGGTTCTCAAACAGTGGTACTTCTGTGGTCTTCCTTCTAGTGGTACGCAGAGGAATACTGATGGTCACATTTTATTTTGATGGGCCGTTTGTTGAATTTAAGTTACATTGCATCTACATGCCAACTAATTCTCATTAGATTATAAATAGACTGTTAGGTTGGGGTTAGGGTTAGTGTAAGTTGACATGTACTTGCAATATAGTCAGTTAAATGTCTGTTGAAGGACCATATAGCATCTACTAATACTCAAATAGACCATCAAAATAAAGTGTTACCATACTGAATAATGAAAGAAGAAAAAAAAAAACACTTTTAACCAGACGCAAACGATTACAATGAAGTGATCAGCACTGGCTGTTCCTCGAAGCGAACTGTACGATTTCATCTGTGCGCTTAGAATGTTTACTTTAGTTCATCGCGTCATCAGATGCTAAAAAAAAAAAATTTCAAAATTTGTTTATATATGAATATGATGACATACCCTTTATTTATGAAGTCAAAGCAACATTTCCAGGTTTTAATGAATAGGTTGCTATTTGTTGATACTTTACATTTAAGTACAGCAGTTTTCTTTTTACTTTAAGAACAGTAGCCTGCTATTTTTAGTTAACTTGTAAAAGCAAATTTTAAACATTGACTTTTTATTTTGTTAGGTTTTTTTTACCTATACGCACAGTAGTGTTAAGGTCCAAACTACTCTGCCTTAATCTGCCTTGTCATTATAGTGGTACTTGGAGAGACAAATTTTTTCTGAGGTGGTACTTGATAAAAAAAAGTTTGAGAACCACTGGTATATAGAAAATTTCATCTGAGTTGTTTAGATCAAATAATTCATTATTTAATGTTTCTCTGGCTCTTGCAGCTGTGCATGCACTGTGAAGCCAAGTGAAAGTAAATCAGGTTTAAATAAAAAATGTAATGCAAAAACACATACAATTAACGACGACTTTAGAAAGCAAACTAAAAGCCAAATACCAGACATTTTTGGAGATATAAACCCCGAACAGATGCATTTTTATGTCATTGCTGACATAAAAAAAATATTGTCTGTGGGAGTGTTGACAGTTCTCGTGCGCACACGAGAAGTGTAGAGTGAGAGAAGATTTTTTGCTTGTTAAATGAACGCAGATTTTGGCTATAGGGCGGATACAAAAAAGTGTAAAAGGATGATAATAGTAAAAAACATAAATGTCACCAAATATACTTGGGTGGCCGATAATATACCTGGGCGGCCCGCCCAAATAAAGTCTATTTGTGGGAAGCACTGATACATAAATTTCCTACAAAAATTTTGTGTGCCAAAAAAATTTAAAAAATGTTTTCTTTGCCTTTATCTCTTCCGTGTCTGGTAGTATACATGTACTCTAATCTGGCATGGAAGACGAAGGCCAACAAAGTCGTTTTTAAAGTTATTTTGGTACACAAATTTTGTTTTTGGAGTTGTGTATGATTGCACTTGAACTAGTGAAGTCAAATGGAATGTTTTGGTTCCTTTTCTGAGCTTAAATCAGTTCTGCACAGTCAGTTATATACAGTCTTACCAATATTATTGGCCATTATTCAGAAATATGAATTTTTAACAGTGAAACAGAAAAAAATACTGTATAGTATGTTTTAAAAACAACATTTTTAAATATTCTAAACTAATACAATACTGTTTCTATGCTTATTTATTTGTTATAGGTCTGTAGAGTTCCTGCCCATTGGGACCACTTATACATGTGTGCTTTTGTCATGATTTTCATTTGCTTTGTCTCCGCTTGTTTCACTTTATAAACATTGCTAAAAACACCTCTGAGGTTTTCAGCCATGATCAGTGATGCAACAGGGACATGAGAGAAAGCAGGATCCGGCATTGCACAGACGCTCAGCTCGTCAACAGCTAACTTCACAATGTTTCTTTCTTGTTATATGGGCTGGTGTCAGGAGGGATGAGCTAAACATGATACAGAGATCAGACGAAAATACATTTTGCACTGATGCCGCTGCTGCAATCCTCTTGACAAATAGCAACATGGTCGCTTTGTAGAGTAAAACATTCAGTCTTGTACTATTTCCACCTGAGGGCAGTTTAAAAACGACACGTGATTTGAAATGGCAATAAATGGCATTATTTAATGTTTGCGTCTTCCATACAACCCCATGCTGGAAATACGCTCTGCTGAAAGCTATTAAGTCAAAAAAGGAACATCACACTGCCTTAATTTCTTTAATAGCGAGGCCTACGGAGCCCGATGTAATAGTTTAATCAATCCATTTCCCTGTTCAAATGAATAATTAAGTCTCACTATGATGCTCGTTTACCAAGAACATGGCTCAAGGGCTGCATGAATTTAATGGGGCAAATTTCTGTACAAAGTGAAGATAAGTTAAAGCGACTCTATTATACACAACATTTCATTTCCCCACAGCATGATATACGATGTGTATAAACACAAACATGCTTTGAACAGTCGCTTTGTGTGATTGTGTCGTGACCCTTCAGAATCTGCTGTGTTTTTTTTTTTTTCGTATCCTCTAGAGAAGTGGAAAGAGTTGGCAGTCACACATGGCTGTCACTGCGGGATGTGTCTTGCTCCCTTTGTCACTGCTTCTGACCCTGTAGTCTAGGGAAAACACTATTGATTTTCACTCCTACGCTTTGCGACAGTCAATAATGGGCTGTTTGGACACACCAGTGCTGGTACGCTAGCTGAGTTGCTATGTTAACATGTTTTTTTTTTTGTTAAATTTAAGAGACATCTTTTTTTACTGACCTTTCCAGTAAAGGTCTGTTTATACCAAGTAATATACTGATATAGCGACAAAGATCAAGCTTTGGAAAGCATTCTTAATGTATATTAAAGTCCATACTAAAATAACAAGGGTAATTACACATAGTTATGGGATTGTTAGAATCCAGATGATGAAAGATAAATTATTGTCTGGTATTTAGAATCAATCCAGATCTTGAATATTCAAAGCATCAGACAACAAAACTGCATCTGGTGCTTAGAACTATGTGTGATGCTCTGGATGCTAATAGCTGTTATATTAATATAGTCATACTAGGGCTGGGGATCTGCCCTAAAATAAAAATCCAGATTAATTGAACATTTTGACTTGATTACGATTATTATTATTATTATTATTATTATTATTATTATTATTATTATTAT
>CAIGQZ010035027.1:10302015-10316194 GCA_903798205.1 Danio tinwini
AGAGAGCAATTCCAGCGTTATGGATGTGACATTTGCAGTAAAAACTCAAAACATAAATTTATATAGAAAGTTTATATTAACATTATATTGAAACATCTGTTAATATTTTTCAGAGCAACTGACCAGAGTTAAGGGACCATAAAAATATCAATCTGTAAACATGTTTTGTACTTTAAATGAGTATAATAAATATGCGTTATGGATGTGATCAAAAAAGACTGCAAGATTACAGTATAAAACATACTTTGTAGAAATTTTGTGAATTAAACTGCACAACCCAAAAGAAACAATGCTAATTAAAAGTATAAGAGTTGGCTCTCTATAGAATAAAAATGATTGATTTTATTTTATTTAATATTTTTGCGTTTATGAGGAAAAAGCTTCGTTTTGGATGTGACATCTCTCCATTATGGATGGGACAGGTGTGAAATTCCCACTTGTGTGACTTTGGTAAATCAAATATAATAGTTTGAAAATATTGACTGAGACTCTTTTAAGTATTTCTAAAGTACCGTAAAATACTTGCTTATGCAAAAAAACATAGAAACGGTTAACTAACTAACTAACTAACGAAACTTAAATCTAAAATGTGTTTTATTAATAAATTAGACGTAATTTTAAATAAATGCATACATTTGATGCACTAAAGCATTACACAAACTAACATAACAGTAAATGCTGACCCTGCTAACAAGCACAGCATTCGACTTTTATAATGCATTAGTAAAGCATTATTTATTGTTTATTCATTAATTATACATTAACTAACATTAACTACATGTCCTGTTTTGTAAAGTGTCACCCAAAAATCTCAATTGTGGTCACATTTAGTCTTGTGAAATCCAAAAATTCAATAAACAGCTGTACATTTTAGACTATATTAACTGTTGTCAAAGACCATAGCATACACAAGACAAGTCACTCGTATAGTTTTGAATGGGGAAAAGTGTAATGGTCAATATGGCGAATGAAGCACCGCCTACTAGTACAGGAGCCAACCATCGATCGCTATAGGCTGACAGAGAAGCTCTGACCAGACGTGTGCTTTTATGACAGAATACTTGCTTCACAGACATGAGACACATATCCACATAAAACTTGAAATCTGCACTTTTAAATGTACCAAGTGCCCCTGAAAACAAAAGTGTTTTCCGAACGCGAGGTACAGACGATCATTATTTAGAGGATGATAATATGTAGAAAGGCCATAAATGAGGTTGGTGTCATGATCTTGTTCCTTTCAAGTGCGCATTAGCTTGAGCAACCTGAAAACATGCAGATTTTAGAAACTAAACTTATAATGCAGTTGTTGTTTAATTGTAATGGTGATTCCAAATATGTAATGTAATCGTAAGCTTGGCAAACTGTTTCGGAGATTTTGATGTTTCCCCATTCAGACAAAAGAAAAACAGACGTTTCAAAGATGTCCGCCAAGTGAAATGACTAGCCTTAAAGGGACTTTGCTGTGGTATGTTTCCCCTACATCACTGATGTGAGATTCAGAGATTTTATTATTTCAGTTATTCAGTTAAAGTTGAATTATCTTTAGAGCACATGTGTGCACAAAAAAAGAGACAACGGAAAGTTATATGAAGGCCTACATAGTTTGTTACAGATTTTATAGTTGTGTGTTAGAATCAGGACTGGTCAGAGAACATTAGCTTTTTGTGTTTTTTCACTCTTCGAATCAAACCCTTGTAGATGGAAAGTTTAAAACCCATCTGGTCAGCGTACCTACTGTACAGTCAAGTCCGAAATTATTCATACCCCTGGCAATTCTGACTTAAAGGGCACCTATGGTGAAAAATCTCCTTTTCAAGCTGTTTGGACAGACATATGTGTAGGTATAGTGTATAGACCGTCATATTGGGGTGATATAAACACACCCAGTCCTTTTTTTTCAATTTAACAACATAAAAATGGTGGACCAATTAAAGCGGTTTTGAGATCGACCGCAACTTGACGTAGGAGTGCAGTCCCCCCCGCCCACCAAATTGATTGACAGCTGCGTATTAACATGTCTCCGTAGTAACGTGTATAATCATATCAACCAGACACAGGACCAGGACGTGCGCACACTAAGCAACCGTAAATAAAAGTCTGTTCAGTTAGCTAGGATCATCAATTATCATCAAATGTGATCAAGAGTGAGTTTTACAAGTTTAAAATGTTTTAAAACAGTGAATGTTTGTAATAAATTACAGCAATTTACTTCAGATTTACTTATTGGTAAGATTCTTACTGTACTTTTTCCTTACAAACGTTACGTGAGATCTTATTCTTTCGTGTTTGTCTGTTGTCTGATGCAGCCGAGAGAGCCGCTGCCAGGCATGTGGAAATGGTGGGCATGAAGGACTAGCCTTAAAGGCGCAGTACACAAAAAACGCTAGCTGATGCTAAATGCTACAAAGTAGAAACTTATGACAGGTATAATAAAAAATCTGATGGGTGTTTTGAGATGAAACTTTACAGACACATTCTGGAGACACAAAAGACTTTTTATATTAAATCTGGAAAAAGTGGTAACCTAGGTGCCCTTTAAAGATTTTGTTCAAGTGCAAAAAAAATGTGGGCTTGACTGTAAGTTGAGCATCATCCACTTAATGGGATCAATACAAACGCATCTTAATACCAGATGTAAACAGGGCCATAGCATCAATGCTATTCACAAACACCCCATCAGTGCATTTGTGTTTACATATTTATATCAGAGGAGAGGAGCGCATGATAATTGTGCGTGTTACAATGAGGCACCTGTTCTGTATTATTAGACGGAGCTGATAGAGATCACAAACTGTTTTCTCTCGGGAGACTGCAGGGGGGCACAGATGAGAAAGTGTCATTGTGTCTGTCTGCTTGTGTCGTGGCAGATATTTTCGGAGGCTTAATGGTTAGGCTGTGGATTTGGTCGGTGGGTTTTGCACTCACCCCCTGAGAGAAGTAGAAAGCAGCAATGCCCAGAGGCCAGAAGCAACAGAGCATGGAGAAGATAGCGAGACCCAGGTGATCACGAGGAGGGATGACGATGAAGTTGTCCTCGCTTTCACTGTCACTGGAGCAGTCCGTCTGCAGGGGGATAAAAGAAGAATGATAATCACTTCAATGTTGTAAGAGGGTGTGCATTCATAGTGTTGGTTATATGATGCTTCTGAGTTCAGTGTGAAGAAGTATAATTTCCCCATCCTTAGTAGAATTGAGTATGTAATGTTGCAAAGTTCAGAAATCTTTAATCATTATTATAATAATATTTAAAATAGCTGTTTACTGTTACTTACTATTAACATATTCTGATGTGCCATGTTTTAAGCCGTTACCCATCACTCAATTTTGGGGATTCACACCTACCTAACTTTAAATAGTAACAGTTCCTGACTCCAGTAAGCTACAAACACAAACTGGGTATCATTGGAAAGACACTTTGAGCTTTACTGTTGTAAAAGGGGAAGGTACATGTTAAAAATATAAAAGGTTATACATTATGAAGTCATGAGAAAAAAAAATGTATTGTTCAATATTTGTTTTTCCATATACAAACACAGGAAAACATTAATGTAATGTCCTAGAACAAATATGACTTGAAAGCCAAGTGTCTCATGAGTTTATATTTTAAATTTTAAGAAAGTTAGCATGCAAAATGAGATTTCTGTAAAAAGTTTGCTGAGACCATGTCTGTGTCATTCTTTCCCTCACCGTCAGAGGCACTTTCTCAAAAATGACCATCCTAAACTAACACATTAACAGTTGATGAATAATTTGGTCTACATTCACAGTTCATGTATCATTGAAAAGAAGACACTCCTGGCTTTATTATTCATCATCTAGAGTTTATAATGCTCAAATTGAAAAAAAAGTTATAGATGCTTAAGTAATGTAAAAAAATTGCACCGTACTAAATATTTTATTATTATATTGTTTTGATGCTTGAAAACAACCAAAGATATTGTATCATGTATTCTAGGCCAGTATCTGGTACTATCATCTTTTATAGAAACCGTATTTGTAAGGTAGTGACAATATGTCGTTGAAAATATGTTTATGTGCAATTTGCTGAGTGTATAAGACGTGTGCATCTCTGGTGTTTGTTGAAATGTAAATTTGTGTTGTAAAATGTAAAAAAAAGTGTTAGCAAACAACACTACTTTGCAATTGCTGTGTGTGTTTTCATGCTTGACTTTAATCTACACCTCCCTCAGCACATACGTATGGATTCACATGACTTCATCTTTTCAATGACTTTTTCAAAGAATTTTCGTGTATTTACACTAGAGATGGGACAGTTCATGAAAAAAACAAAAAACATTTGGTTCTTTTTGTCATGGTTTGGTATGCTGCTGCTAACTGACATGCTGTACGTTATATGATTTTAAAGATTCCAGTGCAAGATGCCGCATAATCTCAGTACTTGGGCTTGTGTGCGTTTCTCTCTCTGCTCACAAATGCTTTTTTTAAATCAAGATGTTCTTGTGCTGCAACATACAGGCGGAATGCATGTAACATAATGTCTGACTACTCATAAGTCTGTAAGTTCGAGTCAAAAGTGAAAGTACACATTCATGGAAGAATTTTTGAAATGACACCAGCAAAACTTGACATGCTGTCAGCATTACCATTAATTCACAACACAAGATTAAATTAAAAACTTTAAAAAAGAAGTCAAAGCAAATGGCAAAGTGGTTAGTGCGTAACTTTTTCTTGAAGACACATATTCAGCAAGAAAATTATTCTGTTTTACATATTTTGACCTCAAAAAGGCAAAGCAAATAGAAAAAAAAGAAAAACCAATATGAAAATCATAATAACAATAAATAAACAACCCACCCACATAACAAGTCAACTTGTTTACAAAGACCTGTTTGAACAACAGAGTAAGATGACAAAGCATATTAAAACATTACAGAAATGATGCATTATTCCACCAGGTTTTTTCAAGGTAACAGATAAAAGGATTCCAAATTTTGTTAAATTGTTCGAGTTTTCAAATAGTATCTAACTCACTCCAAATGTAACATAAAGGTAATTTCCCTAAGCCACAGTTTACATGTAGCAGTAGCTTCTTGGCAATAGTTAAACAGTTTGAAAGAAATTTATGTTGTGTATTTGACAACAAATGTGTTTTTAAGAGAATCCCAGAATTAAAAGCATTGGATCCGGTTGTAATTGCAACTTCAACATCTCGGAAAGCACTTCCATTCCAATTCCAATAATTCTGTATCTTAGAACAAAAACTGAGATAGATCTGGTATGGTATTTCTAAACTGTAAGTGTTACAATACTTTTTTTTTTCTTTTTTTTTACAATGTAAACCTGAAAAAATGAAAACTACGAACACAGAATCGCAATAGGAACTGAACCGACAATTTTGTAAATTGTCCCACCCTTATTTTACACAGACACAACAGCAACATAAAAAAAACATCTACTTTGAAACTCGTTTTTAAATGTATACCTTTTTAGTCTCAAAAAATGCTGTTGTCGTGTAAACGAACAGACAAAATGCATAAGAGGTTTTTTGTTTTTGTCTAAAACCGTAATGTTAACTGCCCCTAAAAAATAGAAGTGTATATTAGGGGTGTCAAAAGTAATTGTTTATTTGATGCACCGCGATGCAGGCACAAACAATTTGGTATCGGTTCAGTAATAGATCATAACCAGCTATTATGTACTGATGTCAATTATCACATATGCGTTACATGGCGGTAGCTTACTATGGCAAGGGAGGAGACCAAAAACGCTCCAGCTATTTAAAAAGCAGATAACTGTGCACAATACACTGCTTGTTAGTTTGCTGGACAGTCTTTCGCTGACAGGGAAGTACATCAGAAACCAGCCAGGAAAAAATGAAAGCTGTAAACTCTCTCACTCTCTCTCTGTGGCCCCTTTGACCTGCTGGTGTGTTAGTGAGGTAACGTTTTATCTTTTTTCTCGGCTGTTACAACAATAAAGTTACTTGTGTATATATGAGCGTGTCTGCAGAGCGAGTTTTCTCCACCCCATTGCTGTCTATAATGGATCAGCTGATCGCAGCGGCCATTTAACGTCAGTGTCCATGTTACTGTTTGCTAAACAGCGTTAAAGAACTTGCTCAACAACGCTCTAAAAGCAAGCGGGAAAATTTTACATTTGTTTATTTGATCTAAATGCTCATGTTGTTTTGTGCATGTACTTTAGTTTAGTTTGATGCATTTAAAAAGAGTGTTTTTTTGAGCAGGTCAAATCAAAGGTACTTGTTTAAAATTGTATTACAAATAATATATAAATATATATTAAAATTATAAACTTTAATACAAGAATGATTGTGTTGCTAAGTAAAATATCAAATTGTTTATGGAAAGCATCGTTGATGCACCGAGATATCGAGTTGAACTTAATCGATGGCATAATCGAAAACAAACCGACCCGTGAAACCAGTGTAGGTTTACACCTCTAGTGTATATATTTACACCTTGTACACTGATGATAATTTATACTTCCATCTATTTTTATGATATTGTACTCCTATTTTTTTAAGAAAAATCATCTGTGATAATAAACGTAAACAACACATTATGTTCATAAACCTTGTTTTGGACAAACTTTTAGTGAACCTGCACAGCATTTCAAAGTCAGCTTTATTGTCAATTCAACCACATGTACAGGACATACAGAGAATTGAAATTCTGTTACTCTCAGACCCTAGGTGCCTAACATATAATATAAATACAAAAAGTAGAGTTGTAAAAAGAATATACAATAAATACAATTATAGAATGTAGTCTAAAAATATACGCATAAAAAAATATATATATATATATATATATATATATATACATAAGATGTACTCTAATCTAAAAATTTACTTAAAAAAAAAATTATGAGCAAATAAAATTTCATTTCCACAACCTTTTGTGAATTTAGCATTGTTTGTCAGTTCTCTCCTTTGATTCGAGTGATTCACTTGAGTAACTAAAAATAACGCAGCCCAGTGATGAGTGCGCCAAGAGGAAAGCTGTTAGGAAAATATTTCTGTACTGATTCACAGCAATAAGCTGCAATCATCAGTGGTGAAGGATAGCTCTGCCGCCAGGGTTTTATCTGCAAAAATAATAGGCCTACCTCTCTATAAAATAACATGAGATGTTAGATTGCATTTCTCTGTAAGGAGGGGGTGAAGTGGCTTGTGCACAAGGAAATTGTCATGTTTTCAGCTATATGGTTTTGCATAGTTCTGGACAAAAAGGAAAATGTGGTTTCGAATTGTTTGGGTGCCAGAAAGTGACATTACTTTGCTGTTAATGCTTAAGAAACCTGGCAAATAGTTGTCCATATAATAAATCGCTACACCTACGCTCTTTCACATTGCCTATATCCAAAAGCCTTGGCATTACATAAGTGGATATAAATATTTCATTGGCCATTTGTTAGTCCATTTCCTGTGTGCTGTGAACAGTTTAGCTTTAAACTTTAGCATTGTGGGTTAACTATGAACGAATGAACTGCGTCAGTCGATGGCGTCATTTATGTGCATAGTTTTAGCACCCAATTCACTTGGCAAGGCTGGTGCCATTATCATGCAACTGTGCCTACAAAATCAGTGCTGAAAGCAATTTGCACAATGCTTTGCTTTGCTAGGTTGGGGTGCTAGGATTTGGAGGATGCACCACATGTGCTGTTCTTTTCTGAATTTCTACAGCATCATTAGGAACGCATAGTATATTTAGATGTGCAGTATATTGATACCATTTCAGTTGTTTATCAGGCATTATTATGTGTTATTTACGAATACTGATTGCACTGATTGGCAGGATACCTGAACCAGCCAAGGAGAGCAAGCATGCTTAAATAACCAGATGTTTTATGCGTTTATTTAACATTGGAGCCACAAACATGACAACAGTGGAATTATTATTTTTTTAACTGATATGGCAACTGTAATTTTTATTATAATTTTTTTTGCAAAGCAGAACATATGCTGCTAGGTGTGCTAGCTGATGACATGAATTATCTTCCATATTAGTTTTTTTTTTCTGTTCTGTAAAGTCACGTTTGATCACACACGTTTCTCAGTGACAGGTGTGTTCTCCACAGGCTTTCTGTCATCTTAGAATTGTCTGTCATCTGTTTGTGTCAGTGTTTGTGTTTATTAGCCTACGACTGTGTGACAAAATCTTGACTTTTCTGAGTTGAATTGTGAAATACATTGTTGTATTTTCTCTTTTTTAATATTTGAATGAAAGAAATCTTTATTTGTTTTAACATTTCATTTTAATCATTTCATTTTAAAACTAGACTTTCTAAAACACTTAAAGTAAATATAACCATGTAAGTTATCCTATACTTTCTCATGACATTCTAACATCTAAAAATTACAAACAAAACACAAAGTAATGCTTTTTTAAAATTAGAAATTAAATTTACTAAGCTATTTTGATTACCCCATTGAGGAAGTATCATTTCTCGTATAATAAAAACACATATTCTTGTAAGTTTAACATTCTACATAGGTCAAATTTATTATTTAACTGCATGTATTTAAGCACTATTTATGTTTTAGTCCGAATTAATGTGCTCTGACAGTTTGGCACACATGCATGCAGTGGCAGTTTAAGAAGTTTAGTGGAAACTTTTTCAGAACTTTCTTATTAACAGATAAAGAATATTCCTGTGAAGTAAGTAAAGCACTGAGGAAAACACATTTCAACAATCTGACAGGGCAAAACCGCTTAAAACTATACATATTAACTATATCTACTTACTTTAATATAATTCTTTAATATAAATCATGACTAACATTTAGAACAAATTTAACACAATGTTTCTGCAGTGTTTTAGGTTATTTTTCATATACGTTCTTATAAAATAATGTATATTGATATAAATGGTATTACCATATTGTTTATATAGCTCAATATACCAGCCAACCCTAGATGAAACTGAAAGTAACTAGTATTTAGTATCTATTTAGTCTGAGACAAAGATCTCAGAAACATGATTACATGAATGTTCACTTTTTTAAAGCTCATTCACCCAGATATTCAATTTCATTTTGTTAAAATTAGGGCTGCGCAATATTGAAAAATTTTGTTTGTCTGCAATACATATTGCAATATTGTTGTGATCACCAGCGATCAAGTAATATAATGTATTTATATAGCGCATTTATCGAATTTGGCCAGGACACCAGGGTTACACTCTTACTCTTTTACGAGAAGTGTCATTGGATTTTTAATGACCACAGAGAGTCAGGACCTTGGTTTAATGTCTCATCCGGCAGACGGCGCCCAATGACAGTTTGGTGTCCCCTTCACTTTACTGGGGCATTAGGACTTACACAGAGCGCTGGTTGAGCGCCCCCTGCTGGCTTCAGTAACACCACTACAGCAACCTAGCAACAAAAGCAATCTAGTTTTTGCATGGGGTCTCTGATCCAGGTACTGACCAGGATCAGCCCCGCTTAGCTTTAGTGAGTAACTGGTCTTGGGCTGCAGGGTGATATGGCTGTAGCATAAGCAGTTGTAGATCACTGGGGAACTACAATTCGGCCACTGAACAGAACTACAACTCCCGAAACTTGTTGCACTCATTACTCCTGTCACAGCTGATAGTCATTTGGACTGACACACACAAACACACAGCTGAAACTTATAGTCATTCGTTATCTAGACTTTTTAAACCACTTACTTTCTCACACACATTGCTGAGTCTTGATTTACCCTGTGTAGCATTACAAAAAGTTTTTCCTTGTTTGTCTTGCCATGTTTTGATCTTGGTTAGTTTACCTTTTTGATTCTTTGATGCTTAGCCTGACCATTTTTATGCTCCTTACCTTTATGGTCCTGTTTGCTTTTGAAATTGAATAATCATATGTAAAATAATACTATATTCTTCATTGTATGAATAATTAAATACAATTAAAGCTTCAAACAGTATAACTTCTTGGTTTAAATTTGCTTGAAATCTTTCACAGTCACAGATCACAAAAACACATACAGTACAAGTTAAAATCTTTCAGTCTATTAGGGTTAAACTTTGCGATAACCCCACCCAACTCGACATTGCAGATCCAGCAATGTGACTATTACAGATTTGCACATTGCACTATCGATGCTGAATCAATACATTGTGCAGCCATAGCTAAGGTGCTTAAAACGAAACCTCTTGCAACAAAAAATAAATACCAACATCTTTCCATCAGTATCCTGCATGAAATCAGATGCCATCGAACCCTCCAAAAAATGGAATAAAAGCATAATCCGAAAACTCCTAATCTCATCATCTCCGCATTGAACTGAAAAGTATGAAATGTGTGCATTAGGCTATTACTGATGTAAGCTGTATGTGAGTAATCTGCCAGCAGTGTCAAATGGTTAAGCCCCAGAGCCAGAGTCCCACAGCTTGGCCCCCGATAAGCCCACCTCTACCTCTCAGGTGCCTCTCCTGAATGAGGGTGGGTGGCAGATGCCGTCTCTGCCTGCCAGTTTCCTGACAGGTAATGACAGATTAATGGATGGTTTTATCCTTTCAGGGTGGCAGGAGGCACAGGAAGGAAAGCGTGTAATTTATGTTACCAAAATGCCTCCCCCAGCATGAGCACGATGAGTCCTGTCCTTCTCCCCATTTCTATCTTTTCTGTTTTTTTTTTTTTCGATCCATTGCTCGGCTAATAGAACTTCATCTGGTTTTCAAGGTGATCGATGTCAGCGCTTTCAAACTTATTATGTATGTGTCATGTGTGATGGCTCTGGATGAGTGCCCTCCTCTGGCAAAGAGGAAATTGAATCCGTACACATTTGTAATTAGCTGCTTAATCAAATCTATCCGATTTCCAGTGAGTCTGTCCAACAAGGTTTCATTGCAGTGCAATATAGGAGTGAAATTGTTTCATGTCAAGCTCAAATTAGCCTCAGATGGCATTTAGCAGATAGAGACAGACCTCCCAGAGTCTTTTCATTGACTATCTGATGCAAATTGCACTCAAAAACGGCAAACACCAACTGAAATGTAGCATTCTTTAAATTAAACTGCTTTGAAATGAGTGTAAATGACTAAAAATATGAAAAAAAAGTTGACAAATTGGTATGCCTTGTTTCAATACAATAGAGACTGAAATTTGATAGGGTAGAAAGAAAAAATAATTAGTTTGAAATAGATTTCTTTTGTAATATTCTATTTGTATCTTTAAAAGCACTATATTTGCTTCAAAAGAAAGAAAACTGCCTGTGCTTTTAAACAAACAAAACATTGTTTTTTATATTTATCTGTTCCTTTTTTATGAAGATTACACTGTAAGTGATCATAAAAAGCAACATTTTGAATAAAAAACTGAGTAAATTGCAAAAATTATATTCAGATCAAATTCAAAACTAGTAAATTGAGTCCATTTGTAGCTTTCACAAATCATTGGGTCCAAATTTCAGTCGGTTATGGTATGCTATTGTTAATTTGCTATAAAATGTGATCATGTGTTTAAGCATTACTCTTATTGCTATTTCTTCTGGATATGGCGATTTTTTACAATTTCACACCCAAACAGTGAAAACTTGGCTTCCTAAAAATTCCATCAATGGCAGAGAAGTATTGTGCTATAATTATAACATTTGGTAAAAAAGTGTTTCAATTGCATTAAAAATGCATTTTTAATAATGACCCCAGACTTTTTAATGCCAGTATACTTGTTTTAATTATAGAAACATTTGTAAATGAAAAATTTAATTGTAATCTACCTAACATGCTGTTAACATTAACATTATCTAGCATGCTCATGATCATTTTAAATTTATACACCTATTAATTTCCCATGATAGGGGCACTGTAACTAATGAAAACCTCAATTAGTGTGATGACATTTACCATTCATTTGAACCATTAACACCTGCTCTTCCAGTTCAGTCTCCACTTTTATAAACACCTTAGATATAAATAATAGCTGTTTGTGGCAGCTATGTCAGAGTGCTGCATTTGATTCATTTATGTAGTCTGCTTGGAAACAAAATAGTTTCCGGAAGTTACTGAGTTTGTACAACAAGTGTTTTGTGGAATAACTAACTTGTGTTTTGAGGTTAGTTTGAAGCACTTAATTTCAAATTACATAGATATCCATAAACAAAAATGCATTTTTTTTTTTGTTTTTTTGAGTTTGGGCAGTTCTCATCCAAGCGGATGGACCTTGGCCTGAAAAAGGTGCAACAAAAAGCTGAATTTTTCCCTTGGGGCTAAACTGAAATTAGTGCTGGCTTGATCTTTGCCTTTTCATAAAGAAAAGCACAGCTTGTGCAATTTTATTCCGAATTGCTTTTCAGCTCGCGCAAACACAGGATTTATGAATCCTTTCTTTGTCGCAGTCTCCCTCCACATCTGTCTGACTTCCAGCAGCCTGTAGGGAGAGCCGTACAAATGGAAATTGATGTGGAGGATGGAAAGCGAATGAGGCGATCTAAACAACAACTGGTAAACTGATGGAAAGGTGTAAGGGACGAAGCGGAGATGAGGTGGGTCATAGAATAAAAGAGCTGTCAGGTGAAAAGCTCTCTGAGGCAATTATATTCCTACAAAGGGCCAAGTAACTGCATCAGCGATGTCTTCGGGAGGTCATTGTCCCGGCAGGTGTCATAGCCACGCGGAAAACAGCCGCATACATTTTTAATGCAACTGTTCAGAGACTATAAGCGTTTGGCTCTTGGCAGATAGTAGTTAAGTTGTGTCACACCAGGTGCTAGCAGCATTTCAGGAGCCAGCGTATAATTCATCAGGAGGTTTGATTAACACCTTGCGCACGGCAGACAAATAAAAAATACTGACTCACAGAGCTGTTAATAAGCCTGGCTGATTTATAGACCCCAGGACCACACTTGCGTATGGCATGACCCGTGTTCAAGGACCACGCAGGGATTCTCAATCACAGAGCAAATAATCAGGATGACACACGGGCATAAAAACAGTGAAAAGTAGAATAATTCTCAACCATATTTTATCTCAACCATAATTCTAAATGCATTACTTACCTGTTTTGGGATCCCACTGATGTTTGATGGCAAAAGCTTGAATTACTATTGTTATTATTATTTTTTGTTTTTTAAAAAGCTCAAGGCTGTACTTGTAATTTATGGGTGTTTGGGTTTGATTTGATATTGAAGTCTGAGATAAACACTTGTAATTGATATGTGCAACCTTCTAACAGAGATACATTAGTATAGTAATTCATCCTGCGATGTTTACTCTTGCTAACCTATCCATCAGCAGTTATGATAAATTAATTTTCTATGGAAAACACAGTGAGCTCATTTATCTTCAGTCTGTGTAAATAGCCTTTGATCACCTGGGAACTCGGCGTACCCTCTCGCCCACAATGTAGCAGTAATGAGATTAAGAATGGGTTAGTGTTGACAGAGTTCTGTGGGTCTTAATAATTTAAAGACTAATTAATTGCCTGGTGCCAGAGCTTTTCATTTAGACTACAGAGCAGCGTAAGAGAAACGGGATTAGTCATTCAGTGTTATGGTGGCTTTGCTGCTGTGGAAACATAGCATGCAGTAAAACCAGGTTTTACAGACAGATTTTCTTTTAATATAGCAGGACACGTGGGTGTCAGTAAATCAAAATGTTTTTTTCTTCACTGAAGTCCAGCTTAATAATAAGCTTACATTTTTTTTGATTACTGTGTTGGATATACAGTTGATGTCAAAATTATTAGCCTTCCTCTGAAATTTTTATTTTTTTATTTAATGTTTCCCAAGTGATGTTAAACAGAGCAAGGACATTTTCACATTATTTTCTTCTTCTGGGAAAAGTTTTTAAGTTTGCCTGGTTTTTGAGGTCAATATTATTACCCCCCTTAAAAGGCTGTCAATGGGCTTTCGATTGTCAACAGAATAAACACTGTTATCTAATAACTTGCCTAATAATTCTAACTTGCCTAGTTAACATAATAATCTAGTTAACTCATGTTATTGCACTTTAAGTTGAATACTAGTGTTTTGCAAAAGACAGAGAAAAATAGCAAAGACAAAGCAAATTAGCTATTAAAACTTATTATGTATAAAAATGTGACAAAAAATATCTCTGTTACACAACACTTGGGATATATATGTATGTATATGTATGTATATGTATGTATATGTATATATATATATATATATATATATATATGTATATATATGTATATATATATATATGTGTGTGTATATATGTATGTGTATATATGTAT
>CAIGQZ010035027.1:10327057-10344344 GCA_903798205.1 Danio tinwini
ACACACACACACACACACACACAGAGAGAGAGAGAGAGAGAGCAGCCCACTCCCTTCAGATCATCAACACGCACGATCGAATCAAATTTGCTTAAACTAAGCGTTCTAAAGTATGGCTTTATTTCTCAATCAAGGATTCTGACACATCAACGTGAAGCAGACGCTTTACAAAAGTTGCGTGTAGTGTTGAGGGCGCTTGGAGTCAACTTAGAGAGGAATGGGATGTCTTTGACAGCTTGTGACATCATCTGGCGCTTTCACTGAGTACATTTACATGTTTCCATATTCTCCTTTATCCATATTTCTTTGCACATTAAACACACGCAGGACCGGAGCAAGCTGAACTGGCGCTGTAGGCAAACTGTGATCACGCCGCCATCAACCCGAAAGTGAAATAGAAACTTACCGGTTTGCGGTTAAAAGTTAGCACGGGGAGGGAGGGGTTGGGTGTCGCGGATGAAAGTGAGGAGGTCGCCTCTATGGGCGTGCCCGGCCCTGAACACACGTCGACCACAACAGGAAATAAAAAAAAACTGCAACTGCGTTAAATGCGTTAATTTTTTTTAACGCGTTAAACATTTCAAATTAATCACGTGCGTTAACGCGCTAATATTGACAGCCCTAAATTAAACGCATACTTATAATTCAGAATAAATAATGTCTTGTAGTTCAGACTAACAGATGAGCTGCTGTCTGTGTGTTGTGCTAATAGTGAACTTGACATTTGCTCTCCATGAGAAAATTATGCTAAGGTGCTACAGCGGGCACATTGCACATATAAATATTGCATAATAGGCTACAATTTGTTGCTGCCAACTGTTTGCATTTTATTTTATGCATTTACTAATTCATGAAATAATGAAAAAGGAAAGTGGGTTCGGTATAAAGCAGTGATGCACACAGAGTGCACTATGCCGAATTAAGTTATTTTTAACCTAATTCTGCTTAAATTGTAGAAAATCTTTAAAACGACAGGACTTTAATCAAGACTTTTCCATTTGGACAGTTATTATTAGCTAGTCCTTTTAAATGATCAGTTTTGAGGGCTATGTCACAATCTCAGATTTGGTTGACCAATCAGAGGAAAATACATGTTTCAGCACCGCCTACATGTGTATAATGAATTTTAAAGTCGTTTTTCCTTTTTCCTACTCTAAATAAAAAAAAAAACTAAAATCCAGCCAAAATCTTTTTTTTTGTGAGCAAAAGAAAAACTGAAAAACTGTTTTCTTAATTCTCCTTTTCTTGTTTGAAAATGGATATGGAATGGACGGAAGATACCCTGATTACTTCCGGATCACATGATATCTTATCACATAACAAGAAAAATGAAAATATAAACATTTATAAATTATACCAATGAAATAAACCATAATATTTCATCATAAATTATAAAACAGAATGTACCAGGATACAACAAAATATACAACAAAATACAGCCAAAAAACCCAAACCCAAACACCTAATTAAACATTAAAGAATTATTAAAGAAGTATTAAAGAAAAGGTCAATGTCAAACTCCTTTTTAAACTTTTTGGAGACAATATATCTTGTTGTATCCTGGTACATTCTGTTATATAATTTAGGTGTGATGTGCTTTTGATTTTCTGGTTCTGGTCAGAATCCTGGCTGCAGCATTCTGGATGAGCTGCAACTGTCTGACTGTCTTTTTGGGAAGGCCCCTGAGGAGGCCTTTAAAGTAATCCACCCTACTGCTGATAAAAGCATGAACAAGTTTCTCTAAGTCTTCACTGGAATCAAAGCATCTAATTTTTGTAATGTTTTTGAGATGATAGTATGCTGATTTACTAACTGCTTTGACATGACTATTGAAACTCAGATTTGACTCCTGAGTCCCACCAAGATTCTTGACCTTATTTTTTGCTGTTTGACCTTTAGAGTCAAGTTACGCATTCACCTTGAGAACCTCATCTCTGTTCCCAAATGCAATGACTTCAGTTTTCTCTTTGTTAAACTGAAGAAAGTTTTGGCACATCTAATCAATGCATTGGCACAGGGTGGTGCTATGGGGCTATAGTCATTAGACAGTAAGGCTAAGTAGATCTGAGTTTCATTAGCATAGCTGTGGTAGGAGATTTGGTTCTTTCTCATTATTTGGCTCAGAGGGAGCATATAAAGGTTAAACAGGAGAGGTGCCAGACTTGAGCCTTGTGGGACTCCACATGTCATGGGTGTCCACCTTGACCTATGGTCACCTATACTGACATAGTAACCTCTCCCTTCAAGGTAGGATCTGAACCATTTAAGGACCGTCCCAGACAGCCTATCCAGAAGTATGCTGTGATCGACAGTGTCAAATGCAGCACTGAGATCTAGAAATACCAGCTCTGTTAGTTTGTCTGAATCTATGTTTAGGCGGATATCATTGATTATCTTTATAAGAGCGCTCTCTGTACTGTGATGTGCTCCGAAACCAGTTTGAAAATTGTCTAAACATTGGAGCTTAAGAACTTGTTAACCTGGTTAAAAACAACTTTTTCAATGATTTTGCCTATGAAAGGGAGATTTAAGATTGGCCTGTAACTGCTCAATAGGGTGTTATCCAGGTTGCTCTTTTTCAAGAGGGGATTAACAACTGCAGTTTCAAGTGAGTTTGGAAAAATCCCTGAGATAAGTAAAGCATTTACCACTTTGACTGGACTGCTGAAATGCACAGTTTGTGCATATACAGTGCTATATTTACATTCTCTCTTCAACAGTTGTTTTCTCATTGCCATCATTTGAATGTTTATTTTGTTATCAAGGAGGAAAGACATAGCACATATTTACATATTCATTTAAATGTCGCCCTCATTTGCATCAGGATGTTTGCTAACATACAAAAAACCTTTTTACTTATTTTTTTAATTAAAAAGAACTTTGCTGTCAGTATATTGGGCCCTTTTAGGCATCACAGATATAATGTATGGAAATGAACGTCATATTCATTTTGACATTGCCTAAAGATAACATTTAGATAAAGTCTCCTTTACCATTTAAGTTCTGCTTATCGAAAACAACAGGAATAACGAGCATGACAGTCTCCATCAACGTAATCATTATCATCATCTTTTCATTTAAAGTAGGCTCGCTAAGGATTCTTAAGTTATTATCCACTGATGAGAATCTCTTAAACTCACAGTTTAAACAGTTAGACACACCTCATTCAAGGAAGCAATTTCTTATTTAATCCTTTTGTCCTGCTAGATAGCATGTTCCTTTTAATAGATAATTCACTTCATGAGAGAAACTAAATTAGCTTTAAAGGCAACAAATTGGGCTTTAAAGAAATAAAATACTGCTTTCATAACATTCTATGGCTTTCAAGCTACAACAAAAACCCAGTAAAACCAAACCATTGGTGGCTCTCTTCCACTAGATGAGATCGGCAAAAAAGATCTGTCATTAATCCCCCCTCAAAAAGTGAGAACAACTATGGCACAGTTCACACTTTTCCGTAACACAAAAGCTATATTTCACAACACTCAGAAAAAAGAACAAGAATGGGAACAACACAGGTGTCTCTGGAGGCAAACTCCCAAGTTCAATTCATCATTGCCACAGAGGAAAGCAGAGGAAGCTAAAGCTAAAGCTAGAGAATACAAATGAGAAACAAAAGGCTCAATGTCAGAGGAATGCTACTAATAAACTAGAAACGTGTCTCGGAGGATGCCTGTGAATATCCCGTCAAAGACACTGTCAACCTGATTAATCATTAGCATTCAGATGAATCATTTGGATTTTACACTTACTCACTGTAATGACTTTCAGTTGACATAACTCAGGGCCAGATGGAATCTGCAGACTTGTTTACTAGCATTCACATCTGTGCTGCTGATTTTTTTTTTTTTTGGGGGGGGGGGGGGGAATTACATTATTCTTATATGTGTAATATTCTTATATTGTAATTCCCAATATAATTACATTATATTGGGAATTACAATTCTGTAGAAACCACAGATTCATATTTGTACAGATATTTATAAAATACATTTTATTTAGGTATATATTTTTATTTTTTAACACATAACTAGATATAAAATATGTTGCAATTGACTATTGTTTGCACCAGGTCATATCTGCATTGTTGCATAAAAAAAGTGTTAGTCATACTGTCTAATTTAATAAAAAAATATTAAGCTTTATGTAAGGGTGTTACAGTGCACATATTTACAGATCATAAAGTTCAGTGCACTTTTGTACTTTTAATGCAGTGTTGTTTTAACCACTTTATGGCCTAGATTAGTATATTTAATTTAGTTTTAGACTTCTAGTATTAGCATATCTTCAATTTAAAGTATCAATATTGATTTGAATGAATATATACATATATATATATATATATATATATATGATGAATGAATAAAATGTCATATTATATAGAACACTTCCCATCCAATATGAAGCTTTGTGTTGCTATTGGTACGAAAAAAATGTTCATCTTTCAAATGATGTTCTGTTTAGTGAACACAGTATTTATGTTGTGCTGTAACTGGATGCAAAAAGGAAAGATTGAATATCTCACATCAGTTTACTGTTTCAGTCATGGAAAGACATCAATCTTGCAAACAATGTCTCATAGCATTAAATTTACCTAAGGTGAGCTACAGCTCATTTACCATAGTGTCTACAGCTCATTAGTTTACTGGAAAGATTAACCAGAGAAGAACATTTCTCTGAATTTGCACGAAATTAACCAATGCATATATTAGATTGTTTCTAAACTATAGATGTCTGCTAATTGTTTAAGTGTAAGGTCAATTAAAATTGTACGATAGTCACTGTATACAAAATATTTTAGCAAGGAAATGCATTGTCAACAGAACTTGACATTAACTTTTTTGATCACCAGCCATTGTGGCTAGTAGTTTTCCAGCGTTACTAGCCACTTGTCATTTTCACGAGCCACAATTTTGTTGTAGGGGAAATATATTTTATATGCATAAATTTTACTTTGACATGCTAAAATTACTTGATTAAAATTTAGTGTTATGTCCTCATTCATTCAACTTTTTTTGTGTTTTGTATATGACCTTGCTCAATGAGCATGAGCAAATGAGCTGTGGTTTCATAGTGTCGCATTGCATTTCACATGACTTTTCAGGGCTCAACACTAGATAAGGATTTACCAAATTGTTCTCTGGCCACACCAAACTAATTATTTCCTTTCCACAATGTTTAAATAGTGTGTAAAAACAAGCTAAATATAGCTGTATACGTACACTTTTTATTCAACAAAAATGTTCTTAAAAAAATTCTAATGTATCTAAAACTATGCACAGTAGTCTGTCCTGGCTGAAGGTTCCATACCAACAGGCAATTATACATAAATGGACAGTTAATCTCCTATTAAATCAAAGTTATTGTAAAGGATGATAATTATAGCATATTAACAAAAATAACTATAAGCAAAAGAAACCATGTGAAAAAACATTTTGTGTGCGATAATGAAAGGATGATCACGTACAAATCATTAATGTTAGGCCCATTAATAATCTGTTCAAAGAATGGTTAATGTGAAAGCGGCAATCACCGCTGCATACCGAACATTTCGAGCTTCTTTTATATACCCCGTCTATTTCGAAGAGAGACGATCGCACCGATTGCGTTTGCAGGCACGGTTGTTGCTTTTCGCAGTGAAACGGAAACTCGCACAGCTGATGTGATGCGCGCAACACTAAAACCTTTGTCAGTGACTAAGGATAGCTTGTGTCTCACTGTGCACGTGATCATAGTCTCATTCGGTATTCACCTGCTTTCTTTTTCTCGCACAAACAGTTATTTTAGTCAATCATGCTGTTTCTTGATTCTAAGATCACATTTGCTTGGATATTGACAAACAACCATAAACTAAAATTAATTTTTTTTTGTGACAAGCCAGCACTGGCAATTTAAAATTTATTTTCAACCGGCCAAAGTGGCTAGTGGAAGTATCTGTCTAACCCGTCACAACTGAAAACTACGCACATTTTGTGGGTTGGTGGGTGTGAATGTCAAGCCCTGATTATCAAATATAACAGGCCTCTCGGTAGAGTTTACATTACTTGAGATATATTATAAATAAAAAAATTCAAAAAAATTATATTTCTTTAAAAAACTATACCTAAATGTTACCAATGCAACCAACAAATTTTATTCTCACTTTTTAAAAAATATATATTTAATTTTTAACACCTGCTATATTACAAAAATATCAAACTATGTGTCTCTAAACAAAGATAAATCTTTATTCCATGCACAACAAACACTAAATCTAACCATACTTAGAAATGTTATATAAAAAAATAAAAAAACTGAAAGCTTACAATAAAAATATATTACAATGTTACCATAAAATGTATTTGCGCTGTATACTGGTGTATGTTTCTTGGTTGTACTGTTTAATAGCAAAAAATTGAAGACAGTTCTCATCATATGGGTCACGGGAGTCCAGGGCCACACATGCAGAGAATATGTTTAATATCATCAGACAGCCGCAGCGTGCACTGGTCCTGCTCAGCATGGTGCTACATCCAATGTGAGTCTCTGAACGGCCCAGACTCCTGGACATGACCTGAATACATATTCCTCCTGCCTGAGCTTCAGGGGTGATGGACCCCCCATCCTGCACCATTACATCCCATCAGCGGCACTGAGCACTGCCCAACCCCTCTCATTAGACACTGCCTATCTTCCGAGAAATTGAAGTGAAAGTTGTCTCACATGATCCAGTAGACATTGCCAAAACATAAAGTGAGTTTTTTTTTCTTTCTTTTTACTGCAATTTCAACCTCCAAATATAAAAGGAAACCTTTGGAAAGAAGCCTTTTGATAAGTGAAAAAGCCTTTCCAAATAAGGTCTTGTATTGTAGTTTGGGCTATAAGTAGAAGCTGGTGTTCCCAGGGAGAATTGAGCTGTGATGCTTTAAGGCCACCTGTCAAGAACCTGATGAATTAATCCAGCAGCACAAACCAACATGAGTCGCTTTGCCTCTTTTAAGGCTGGGTGGTATGATGACATAGAGTGTGCTAATGATATAAAACCCCTATCGTTAGACAGACAGCATGCTCTCTCAAATTCAACTCTCATTTTCTGACTAATTGGACTCGAATGGTCAAATAAATACACAATTTTGCCTAAATGCCCACTGTATTTAGTTTTCACGTAAACACAGTTGATTTAATCTTAAAATCTGTGAACTTGATGTTCCACTTATCTTTAGTATTGTGATATAGTTCCTATTGAATTAATAACTGATTTTCTTAAAAAATATATATATTTGGTCATCCAATGTATTGTCAGTCACAGAATTTGCAAATACTATGTGATGAAATTAACAAGTTAAATAATTTAGCTTGATGTATGCCTTAAAAACATGCTATATTTAAAGTTAAGGAAACCAGAGCATTACTTATAACGAACATATTGCATATGCATGTAAGTTATAGGCAGTTGTAGATGCTATTAATGACATTTGCAGCTCAAAGTATGAACGTTGTTTATGGTGTTTATGGTAAACACTAGTGCGACAGACATTCCTTTAAGGAGTGAGATGCATTTTGTAAATTTAAAATGTTTAATTTTAAAGACTCAAAGGGCTATTTTTGTCAACCTATCTTTGAACTAAATTCAAAAATACCAACCTACATCATAAAAACTACAACCTAGTAATATCTGAACATTTTTTTCATTTATCTAATATCCACTGTTATTGAAAAAGCAAGCTGGTCTGGGCACTAAAACTCTTGTGCTGAAAAGTGGACCCACTTCAGCCCAGCACAGCTCACCAAATATCACTCAAAGTGAACAGTTATGGCCCGTTTTAACTGAGTGGTACGGTATGGTACAGTATGGTACGGTATGCTTTTATGACTGTTTCCACTGTCAAAAGGTTCCAAAATTGAAGCAACTACTTTTTAGGTACCCTTTCGAAAGGGTACCTAACACAACAAAAGGGTACCAAAATGTGGGGCAGGACGCACAGCTGAATGCTATTGGTTTACATTGAAGCGTCACTAGTGCACACAAGCCAGGAGAATGAAAACAATGGAAGCACCATTTTTACATACACAGCTGAGACATTACATTGTAGTAATATATACATATTATAATGAGCCATGGTTGAGCTCGAACAAACCTTGTCGTCATTTTGATGAACAGCCACAAAGCCAAGAAGAAGAGCAGAATCTACCCTGTTCCCTGTTGTTGTTTACAAGGTCGTCTAAATCGCGAGTGGTTTCACTTTCTTTAGAGGGCTTTGCGTACGTGTCTGATTAAAATAACAAACTTCTTGAGCTGATGATAATAACGTGCTTGCGATTATTAAAGTGCTTCTGACACGTGATCCTTTCAGAAATGGACAAACGCGAGAGTGTCTTGTAAAAAAACAAAAGAAGCAAATGATTCTTTCAGCAATCTAAAAAATTAACAAACTGCCACGTTTAAGTATTATTATCACCTTTTAGACTATTATAAACTCTGAATGACGGAATTACTGGCAATTATTAAAGATACAGATAAGAGGTTTGCACTGACTGTGAGCTATATTGCATGTTGTTTTTGAACCCAAATAAAGACTAAATGTATGCTGTGTAGTTTTTCTTAAAGGGCACCTATGGGGAAAAATCTACTTTTCAAGTGTGTAGGTATAGTGTATAGACCCTCATATTGGGGTGATATAAACACACCCAGTGCTTTTTTTTTTCAATTTAACAAGATAAAAACGGTGGACCAGTTGGAGCGGTTTTGAGACCGACCGAAACTTGACGTAGGTGTGCGTTCCCCCGTCCACCGAATTGATTGACAGCTGCATATTAACATGTCTCCGTAGTAACGTGTATAATCATATCCACAAGACAGGAGGTGCGCAAATCAACCGTAAATAAAATGTCTGTTCAGTTCACTAGGATCATCAATCATCATCAAATGTGATCAAGAGTGAGTTTGACAAGTTTAAAATGTTTTAAAACAGTGCATGTGTGTAATAAATTACAGCGATTTACTTCAGATTTACTTCATCACCACAGCGGCATGTCAGTTCAATTATAAAAGACGCTTTAATCCTGGTTTGTGGACGTTAAATCAGGTTTATTTTGTACATTAACGTAACAGATATCCATACAGCAGTGGAAAGCGTGCAAAGACAGTGCAAAGCTAAACGTGCGCGCTGTATGTATGTGCGCGTGTGTGTCTGCGCTGTGTGTGTGTGTGTATCTGTGTGTGTGCGTGAACTTTGTAACGACATTGACATTGTGTGTGACATCCTGCAGCTCCACACAACAAATGCATCAAATACTCATTGGTAAAGTTCTTACTGTAGTTTTTCTCACAATCGTTACATGATATCTGCTTCTTTTATGTCTGTGTCAGTTGTCTGAGGCAGCCGAGGGCGGAGACTGAGGCATGCTGACAGGCACGTGGGAACGGTGGACGGGGAGGACTAGACTTAAATGCCCAGTACACAAAAACAGCAAAAATCTGTTGAGAGCTATAAAACACAAACTAGTGAAAGGTATAATAAATAATCTGATGGGTGTTTTGAGCTGAAACTTTACAGAAACATTCTGGGGACACAAAAGACTCATCTTAAATCTGGAAAAAGGGGTAACCTAGGTACCCTTTAATTTTTTCTTTAATTGGTAACATATTGGAGACTGTAAGGGGCTGTATGTGTTCATATATGTTGCATTTAATTATTTGATATAATTGCAGACGTTACATGCTGTTTCGCACTGTCATTGATCTGCAGTTCTAATTAAATTGTGTTTATGGAAAGATTAGTAATGAAAATTTATACACAAGTATTTATGTGTGTAAAGCATCTTTTTTGTGAGAAGTGCTTCACATATGATATGTGAATGACCTGTACAGCTTTACTTTGACATTTCCTCAAGCGAGAATGACATTGACTGAAACTTTCTGTCATACACCACGCCCACCAAAAGGGTACCATTGGTACCATTTGACAGTGGAAATGCAAGCCTGATAAAGGTGACCTGTACCATACCACTCAGTGGAAATGGGCCATTAGAGAGGAGTGACTGAGGCCAAGCTGACAAATGGACATCATAAGAGAACAAATTCCATTCCAGATTAGAAGCAAATGTTTACATTTTGAAAATAACTCTATATATTTTTTTCTATAGATTAACTTGTTCCCTGCTTTGCTTGCTATAGCTTTTATATTTCATTTATTTCAACATTAGCCTTCACTTATTTAGCAGCAGTATATTTCTTACATAAAATTAATTCTAATCAACAAATAATCTTATAATTCCAAAATTAAATGTCTCATGTCATGTAACAAGATTTTGGTCATGTCACAAAACCTTTATTATCTCCAAAAAACTGCAAACTCACCTCATATTCAACGTATTCCTCTTCCTCCACCTCATAAGAAACCGTCTGGATTTTCACCTCATTTTCATCCAATAGTTTAGCCTGTGGGTCCTCTGTACTGGGGGTCTCCACCACTACGTCCTTGTCTTTCTTCTCCATGAATGTGGTCTCGCAGCACTCATTTTTGTAATCCTTGCCCTTGCCGTTCACGTCGTCCTTGTAAAGGATAAAGTTAGGCTTGTAAAAGGCCTCCACCGCAAGATGAAGAGAAGTGGCATCAAGTAGTTGAGATTTTGCCTTGCCGTTTCCTCCTGTTACTGCGACCCCACCACCACCACCACCTCCACCACCACCACCACCACCACCACCACCTCCTCCACCAGTCACAAAGTAGTTTATAATGTTCTCCTGATACTGGTTGCTGTGGAAGTCGCCTCCATAGCCATAGTCGGCCATCACCATATGCTTGCTGTTCTTATCCAGAAGAGGGTTCTGAAGCTCACTTAGACTCTCCATTGTAGAAGAGCAGAGCACCGGGACTCTGTGTTTAACAGCCGGATGGAGAATGAAGGGAAGGAGCGATGACCTTGGCTGGACGGATGTGACAGGTGCTAATGTGTTCAATAGGCCGTGAGCTGTAGGAGGAGTGAGAGGAGAGAGAAGTGAGGGAGCGTGAGGTAAAGACATGGACTATTGAGCACATGCAGAGGAAGTTTAATAGGAGCGAACTGCCAGGATGAACAGGTGCTGGGCAATAGGAAAGTAGTCATGCAGTTAGCACAATGATGTCTGTGGCACTGAGAGTGGCTTGATCTGTAAAGACTTATATTATGGCATAAATAATGCAGATTGAGGAGCTTTGTATGCAAGTAGTGAGTGACTGTATGTGTCATTTTTTTTTCTTTCTGGTTTCAAATTTATACAAAAATCCTCATGTTCCTTTTACTTCACTCAGCTGATAAAATGTGGTTAACAGGCAGATTTCAATTAACTTCATTTTGTTGCCTCGTGGCATTTACTGATAACCCTGCCGAATAGGCAATGCCTGACAGATCATGTGCCATGAAGGTAAAGCAGACATCTTTGTTACAAAGGCAATCCTGAAATGCCCAATGGTCCATCATTATTGCCTAACCAGCCTTCCAAAATTCAAGGGGAAATGTATAGTTAGTCTTGCATAGGCAGGACTAAATGGATGTGGAGACCCCCCCCCCCCTTCCAAAAAAAATGTGTAAAGCGTTTTGAGTGTCCAGAAAAGTGCAATATAAATGTAAGGTATTATTATTATTATTATTATTATTATTATTATTATTATTATAAATGGCATGTTTGATATGCACTGTAGTTCTAATTTTGTTTTTAATTAACATTTTTGTTTGCCATTTTCTATAATTTTGTGTCTGAAATGATTGCTTCACAAAAATAAACCAACATGAAAAAGTAATAATTGGATGTCAATCTTCCTGAATGGTTGAATGTAATAAATGTAAATTATTTCAAGAAAAAAAAAACATCTTAGAGAAACATTCAATCTTTTATTAATTTTCTTTTCAACTTAGTCACTTAGCCACAGCGGAATGAACCGCCAACTTATCCAGAATATGTTTTATGCAGCAGATGCCCTTCCAGCTGCAACCCATCACTGGGAAACATCCATACACACTCATTCACACACATACACTGACGGATAATTTTAGCATACCCAATTCACCTATACCACATTTCTTTGGACTGTGTGGCAAACTGGAGCACCCAGAGAAAACCCACGCAAACATTGGGAGATTTTCAAACTCCACACAGAAATGCCAACTGACCCAGCCAAGGCTCGAACCAGCGACCTTCTTGCTGTGAGGTGACAGAACTACCCACTGCACCACCGCGTCGCACCATCTTAGAGAAACAGTGTTGTCAACCTGTGATATATTTATATAATTGCCAGATATATTGCAGTACAAGGTAATATTGATATACGGTTGAAGTCAGACTTATTAGCCCCCCTTTTCTTTTCTTTTATTTATTTTTTCTCAAATAATGTTTAACAGAGCAAGGAAATTTTCACAGTATGTCTGATAATATTTTTTCTTCTGGAGAAAGTCTTATTTGTTTTATTTCGGCTAGAATAAAAGCAGTTTTACATTTTTTAAAAACCATTTTAAGGTCAAAATTATTAGCCCCTTAAGCTATATTTTTTCTATAGTTTACAGAACAAACCATTGTTATACAATAACTTGCCTAATTACCCTAACTTGCCTAGTTAACCTAATTAAGCCTTTAAATGTCATTTTAAGCTGTATAGAAGTGTCTTGAAAAATATATCTTAATATATTATGTACTGTCGTCATGGCAAAGATAAAATAAATCAGTTATTAGAAATGAGTTATAAAAACTATTATGTGTAGAAATGTGTTGAAAAAATCTTCTCTTCGTTAAACAGAAAATGGGGAAAAAATAAACGGGAGGGCTAATAATTCAGGGGGGCTAATAATTCTGACTTCAAGTGTATTCAAAGCTTTTGGAACTCATTATCTAAACGGGAAAACGTACGCAGTTGACATGAATAATCTATTAGATAATGAGTCTTTTAAACTCAGTTTTATTTATTAATTAAGCATGTTTCCTCCTAAAAGCATTAGCACTGAAATGACTGATTATTGGCTACAATGAATCAGTCTAAATGAATCATAAACATGTTTACAGAAAACCTGAATGTTTCTGCTTGTTGAAATCTACTTTAATTGCTACATATTTACTAAACTGGGCAAATAAGCATGAGTGCACAATGGAAGTGAAATTCTGGCGATGGAATTTCTGCAGATAAACAAGTGACAATGCATAAATGAAAGAACACAGATGCAGCAGCTCATTTCCATAATGATCAGCACAATCTACCTAGAGCACCGCTAATTGCTTAACCACTGTAATTGATGTGTTTAGAATAAGTCTTGTGGTATTACTAATAGATGAACTTGAGCGGATAAAATTTTCTACTGGCCTGGTATGTATACTATAGTGTTTTATTTGTTTTTTAGGAACTGTGTGAATGGAGATTATTATGACTGTGTTGTCGTCTGTAGTCCAAACATTTATGTTTTGGTATGTTGCTTTCATATAAATAAACTTAGTCATGTTTGTATAAATCGTGTAAAAAATTCTCCAATAAAACTTTTAATTAATGTACAATAAGGCCAGTAAACCTTGACAGTAGTTTTTTAAACCCCAAAAGAGGGTTTGCTCTGGTGCAACCTGTCAGCAAATCTAATCAAATACATTTTCAAGTTCTCACTTCATTAGAAAATGCCTTGGATTCCTATGCATTCTTATTTCAGGAAGCAATGAAAATTCAGCCAGACAGATCAGCTGTTGTAGTGTGCATCTAACTGCCTGTGTGTGGTCTGTCTGAAGCCGAGACTAATATTCATCAGTGTCTTTAATGTGTGATTAATGTGATGTTAAATAGTCTTGCAGGTTTATGATGCTCTTTAACCAAGCACATCAATCGTGCTCAGATCTAAATCCTGTCATATCTCTCTTTTTGATATTAAAAAACGACATGTGGCCGTGGTGGTTGGTGTGCCCTCTCTTACCTTCTTCTCATTAATCTGTGATTAAAATAGCAACACAATCAGATAGAAAGCAGATTATTTCAGAGCTTTTTGATTTGATTGTGCCGATGCCTCAGCGGACTGTCAAATGTAGGATCATGCATCAAGAATGCTGACTTCATGCTTCGTAGATTGTTTGAGCTCCCACACGCTTTTCAACACAGTCAGCATCTGCTGAGCACATTCTCCCAGTGCAATAATACTACACCATCAGAGCTAACTAATGAAAAGAGCCTCCAGTCTCTAGAGATCAAATTATGAATTAGGAAATAGATTGATGATTAGTTATTCTAGGCGCCTTCCCACTTTTAATGTCAATCTTTCCCTCTATCTCTCTCGCCGCATTGATTCCTGGACAGTTTCGACCTGCATCTTCAACAAAGTGTCTGCTGCAGATCCATTCCTCACTTCCTTTGGCTTCCTCTCCAATGCTAGTCATCATTTCTCCACCCACCTATATATAACAAGGTCTACTTGTGGTAAAATAAAGTATTGGTAGAGAATGAATAATGTGGAGTCTGCATTTGTGGCTTGTTATGCAAGTATGGCTCTACTTACTGAAGCAATTAAGTTGTGTAATATCAAAGAGAACAAAACAAAAGCGGTGGCTTCTGTTAATATTCATTCATTAATTTTCCTTCTGCTTAGTCCCTTTATTCATCAGGGGTCAACACAGCAGAATGAACCGCCAGCTCATTCAGCATATGTTTTACACAGCAGATGCCTTACATGCTGCAACCCAACACTGGGAAACACCCATACACACACACACACACACACACACACACACACACACACACATACACTACAGACAATTTAGTTTAGTTAATTCATCTATACCGCATGTCTTGGGACTGTGGGGGAAACCGGTGGACCCGGAGGAAACTTAAGCAAACACAGGGAGAACATGCAAACTCCACATAGAAATGCCAACTGACCCAGCCGAGGCTCAAACCAGCGGCCTTCTTGCTGCTCACTGCACCACCATGTCACCTTTTGTTAATATTATTTAATTTTTTTATTCTAAAATAGTATTTAAACAACTATTTTAAATTATTTTATGTTACATTATCTTGCAATCATTCTTTTGTCTTTAATCATCTGCTGGCATTTTTTTGTGTTGTTATTCATCATTAAAATGAGGCCATGCTAAAATTTCTCAAATTCTGCATGAATTCCAGTTAGAGCTGCATTAGCATGTCACAGCAGACCTAATTTACATTTCTGCTACTTTATGCGTGTAGTCTGCACCACCCTGGCAATTGAAAACAGAAAAATTCCCTAGGTTCAAACTGCCATTGAAATCTTGAAAATGTTAATTTTCCCACAGACTTAAAGCCTTTTTTTGTCAAAAAGAGACACGCCGTGGCCTTTGAAACATTCAAGCATATGCTGTTGTTTGTCTCTGAGAGGTCAGAAACTATTTACACATATTGGTTGTACAGGACTCTTTCATTGGTGGAATTCGTTTGAATCATTTGCTGTAAACGTGCAGACTCTGCTGTGAATCTCAAACCAAATATTTCCTCATATTGAAGGAGGCTGATGAAAAGTGTCCACTTATTTTTTCCACTGAATTAAATGGATTGCTTGTAGTGCAAGTGGCAGCAATACATTTTATTATATTTTGCAGGGCAAAGATAAAATTGAATCACAGATTCTGGTTTCAGATGAAGGCAGCTGGCATTTTAATGTTGTTTATCTTTACATGATTTCACACAACAGCACTGTAGTTGGTGTCATGGTAATGTCTGGTTTAAACAGAGAGCTACAGTATGTAGGCAGCTATAATTTGTCAGAATTGCTCTGTTGAAACATTTGAACAGTGGAATTGCCTGTGATTCATTTCATCTCAAGCAATAGAGCTTAGGATAAAAAGGGTCTTCTACATGACAAATAAGTCTCGTACAGAACTGAGTCAGAGAATCCTTCAGATCATTTTAAAGACTTCTTTTCACAATCAACTAAAGCTATTAGATCTGTGCATTTCTCATATTTAATTCCTTAAATGCATTTTTTGTGGAACTTTATTGTTGAGACATTGTTGAGAGAAGATTAAGTATTACAGCCATTCCTGCAAATGTGTTTTTAAATCGGTGATCATGGCAACCACTATTAAGCCATTCATTTTGACCGTGATGTGTATGCGCGTGCACGTACATGTTTGCATCTACATCTGTAGAAAATCACCCGTTAAATGTGGAAAAAAAATCCTTTGTCGAGGTCAGGTGAGAGTGAGAGTCTGAATAGCAACCGTATAAGCAGAGGTGAACAATATGATAGAGGAAAAAAGGCTGCTTACCCTCCACGAATAAGTAAATCTGAATGGACTGTGGTTAAATTAACCTTTGACAATCTAGTCAGCCCACACAGATTCACAGCGGTCAGTCATAAAAATATGACGTCAGATCAGCATACCAAAACACAAACCCAAACAAACAAATCTCTTTCTCCTCTCTGCATTTAAAAAAAGCATCTCTAGGTTTGGGTTAAATGTGATTTATTTAACATGTTGTTAATGATAAGGATCACACAACACAGAATTTTTTCTCAGTAATTAATATGAATATGCTAATATTATCTCTTCTGTGCAAAACAAATATAACTAATGCATATGGCTCCAGTGCCTCAAAGTAACAGTGATTTAGACGAAGCAAACATCCACTTCATAAACTAAGTTGTTTTATGCTTGAATCAATCTGTCAATTGCACAAAATTGTCTCTAAGCAGCTTCAAATGAGTAATTGTTCAATCCTTCGCCTCCATCTCAACAACAGCACGAGAGAGATGCAACATGCTTTCATTCCTCATTGATTATAGCACCTTCATCCTTGTGCAAAGGTGCAATCAAATCCCCCTGCCAGTGTCTTAGTCAATTAAGCCTTATGAGTCTCGGCCCTTCTGAATTCTAATAGGACAGAGGCTGAAAACACTTCAGCGGTGTTAATGTGTCGGGTAAAATGGATAATGGAAACTTTTGCTACTCATGTATGCACTTTAATCTACTTGTGAACAATTCTGGTACAAGGGCACAAAGTAATGCGGACTTGCAACACTAAGAGGCTATTTGTGCTTTAGCATTCATTGGATTTGCATATTTATCTGATGATGTTGTGTCACTCTTATTCATCTATCCTGGCTCGTGACTCATGCACCCTGTAGATGAAGGGTAAATCAGAGCGGGTAGATTAGAGGGAACAATTGCTTTTTCATAGCACCGTTTCCCTTTGATGGCAATGAATAATTAGAGGGCATCTATAAACAGTACAGCATTAGTATTTAGCAAACAGAGAATGGGAGCTCTATCTATCTATCTATCTATCTATCTATCTATCTATCTATCTATCTATCTATCTATCTATCTATC
>CAIGQZ010035027.1:10344354-10366160 GCA_903798205.1 Danio tinwini
ATCTATCTATCTATCTATCTATCTATCTATCTATCTATCTATCTATCTGTCAGTCTGACTGTCTGTCTATATATCCATTTGTGTACAGTATATGCTTTGCTTGCATGATTCATCTGGACAGTACTGGACAGTGTAGCGTATATAGTAGTTACTGTACATAATAACTGGCAATAGTAACAAGCTTAAAATTATTCATATAAATGTCAGTAACGATAATGCAACCTATTACTGCAACATGGAATAAATAATGCGTAATGTGTCTCCGTAAACAACAGTTATGTATACTTTCCACACAAGGACGCATAAAAATGCACTTTGTTGGAACTCAAAATGTAATAAATGATTGCCAAAGGCTGTTGTATATATTATACATTTGTAAGCTACTGCATTTAATCGTAATAGCAGTTAATGCAGGTACTTACACTGTTAATACACTGACTCGTTCCGGAAGGCAGTTTGTACATAGGCGCCCATATTTATGACATTTTTCAGCTTCATGTTTTGAAATGTCTTACCTTGCGACTCGGCAATCCGATTGTCCGGCTCATTCAGATTGATTCAATGACAATTTGGCAGTCGACTGGCTTTTCAGAGAAATGTCAAGCGGTTTGAATCCGTAGTCTCGCATTGCAGAAGTCCGTGAGGCACCGGTAAACTCGATAAACAACAATACCTCTGATTTGAAAGGATAAACGGGAGCATCAAAACAAAGAACAACCTGCTAAACGCGAGTCACTGAAGCAGCTCTCGAGCAACAGATATGCGACGAAATACAGAATTTATCTTGGTATAAAGCAGGTAAATTACTGATAGTGATACAGTAAAGGTTTAAAACATAGGTACTGTGCACCGCGTCTCATAGTAGTGATAGTCCGCGCGCATCTCTCAGCTTTTCACGAACTTTCTTGTCAGAATCTCCGCGCTTCTGAACCACAAAGAAATATTTCACTGTCCTCTTTGTTTACTGTATGAATTCATCAAATCACCTAAATCGGGCTATTGGTGTGCGAAGCTGTAAATTCCTCGTCCATAAAAGTCAATAGTCAGCGAGAGCGAGATGAAATGCTGTCAGTGTCGGAATGAACGGACTTTCAGTTGCGCGGCGCTCCAAAACAGCACGCGAAATATGTACCATGTGTCTCGTGCGCGTCGATGTGTTTCCGTCAACTCTCCTTCAGCCCATATAAAACATTATACGGCAGCTTTGCGTGGGACGAAGATCTTACAGCTCTAAAGCGCAGCCACGGTTTTCTGAGGGGAAGCTCCGCTTGCAATGTCGACGATAAATATTACAGCAAAGTATTTCTTTATTTATTTCCAATAGTTGGAGTGTCCATATAAAGAAGTGGAGAGGGATGTATAAAGGTACAGCCCCATAGAATAGAAGACACATGACTGGGTCAGTGGAGGAAAAAGGTGCCCTTTTTATCCCATATGACGAACAAATGATACTCAAATGTTTATTTACAGTTTGTATTGATTAATCTCAAATGCAAATATTTAGATTTAGATTTTACATGCTATCGATGGCTTGAGAGCACATTATGTATAATATTCTTATAATTTTATGTTTATCATTCTTCAATTGAATTGTTTTATAATGCACTTGAATAGACTTTTCAAAACAGAAGTCATTTCTTGGAATGACCCGATTATTTGTTCTTAATTTTTGGTATTTTATTGATAATTTGATAATTGAGGATGTTTAGGATATGTTCGTTATATTTGTATTATTATGTCAGTAAATATTATGACAGTAAATTTCTGACAAACAATTTGCTATACATACAAGTTTTCTTTTTCTACTTTTTTTCATTAACAATAAAACTGTCAACCATGCTAATTTAACATGCATAATAGTAACCTATATCTATTATTATTGTTTTTTTTAACTTTTGACTTGAGGTAGCACTAGAATTTATTAACATTATTTTTCTGATTGCATGTTTATAATGCAATTCTGATTAACTGTACTGTGCTTATTTCTTGGATTTAATTATTTATATGGGCTACTTAATTTGGCATTTTATTAATGACACAATTTTTCAGGATGCAATTTATCCTTATTTGATTTTATATCTTCTCATTATTATGTGTTATCTTTGTCACCAGGGGTCAATTCATGTGGTTAACCTGTAATATTATACAGTAATTATCTGACAAATGGACTATCTGCAAAAATATTAAAACTGATATTTCAAGTAAACCCCTTTTGTTCATACTCTACAGAAAACCACATTACAAAATCACAGCTGAAAAGTTTTTTTTAAATCTAATAAAGTAATTTACAGAGAAATTGAAACAAATATTATTTACACCCCTACCCTCTAAACAAGATGAAATTACGTTCATCCAAGAGAGAAAATAAGAAATATTAATAACAATAATAATATTAATGATAATAATAATAATACTAATAATACATTAATTAATAAATTAATAAAATATACAAAAAAGTAAAAAAAAATAAACCTGTAGAGAAAACACATGTACAGTACCTTGATAACCCAATATTACAAACATTAATTTATACAATGTACTTAATTACATTTGCTTTGCAATTGAAAGGCCCAAAGATTTATATTGACAGTCTGTAGAGATACAGACATGCTCAGAAAAGAAAATACATGTTTCAGAAAAGCTGTAGTATTGCCGTTCATTGTAAACCTGATTTTTTCCAAATGGATGAAGCTCATTGCATCTCGCAACCAGTTGTCAAAACTCTGGGGAAGTCTTTGTTTCCATACTAAAAGAATACACTGCCTTGCTAACAGTGTCAAAAATGCAAGGGCATTTGCTGTACGACTCAATAACCCTGCTATATTCTGAGAAAGTCCAAAAAGTGCAATAATAGGACACTGTTCGGTGTGCATCTTTGTCACAGAAGAGAAACAGTTGAAAATTGATAGCCAAAAAGAAGTGATTAATGGACAAAGTCAAAACATATGCATTAAGTCTGCAGGTGCTTGATTACAGGGATCACATATAGGGTCCAAGTCATGAGTTATTTTTTGTCCAGTATATTCGATGAACAAATTTAATTGGATAAGGCAATGTCGTACACAAATAGGGGCAAAATCTGGTCCCACATCTCGTCCTCGAATGTAAGATTAAGGTCTTTATTATTATTATTTCCTTTATTTAGCCAGGAGATCACATCAAGACAGTACTGTCTCTTCTTCTAGTGAGACCTGGTCAAGGCGGCAGGCAGCACATAAAGTTTCACACAAAAATCACAAAAAACATTACCACAAATTACAAAATCACCATTCGTAAAAAGGTCAGATCATAAAAACAATTACAGGTATCCTTTAAGACATTGTACAGAAGATGTTTAATAGTACTCCGAGTCGGAGGTGTGTCAAGATTAAGCTGGTTTTGCAGGTCATTCCAAGCCCATAGGAGCATAAAAGGAAAAAGCACATTTGCCAAGTTCTGACAATACCCTTGGGACTGTTAACTGAATACAGGAACCAAATCTAGTGTGTTGGTTATTTATGTGAAATGTTAGCAAATTAGAAAGATAGAATGGTAGTTTACCTAAGAGAGCCTTTAAAGTAAATAAGTACAAATGTAATTTTCTCCTTTGATATAGAGATAACCAATCTAAGGAATCGTAAAAAATACAGTGATGCATCCATGGGCCTGGGACAAAGCATATTCCTGCATGATAAAGAGAATCTAGTTTTCTGAGCAGTGGCTGCATGCATATATAGATGATCACCATAATCAATTCTAGTCAAAAATGTGCTCTCAACTGATTCCTTACATGCCTTTTAAGGAAAACAATTTTTTGACCAATATAGGCAACCTAATTTCAGCCTAAGCTTTTTTAATGACTTGTGAATGTGTATATCAAGGTCTGACTCCCACTGGTGTTTAATAAAGGAAACTCCTGAAATATGTTAAACACACATGATGTGTTCACATTTGTTCACAAGTTTCAAATGTAATGCTCAAAATCATTTTCCACTTATTTCACATGTGATTGCAGGTCTGACGCTCATGGTTTTTCAGTAAAACAGATACTTAAGCAGGCACACTGTAGCAGTAACACTTTTTTTAGATGAAACAAAACAATTTAATCTGAGTTAATCTTTAATCTGATTTGATGTTTATCATTATCATGAAATTTGCTTTTATAAAAATCACCATTTCAAAATGGATACAGCTCTCATTTCATGGCATGACCCAATTATGTGTAAGATAAGCCTGAAGACATAAAAATCAATGCTCTTGAAGAATAATCCTACTAAATAAAAGATAATAAAAATCTCTTTTAAATGTATTTTCATTTCAAGAATCATAATTATAGTGCCTCCATGAGCTATTTTGAGCTAGTGTTATAATATATAATGTACATCATGTAATAGAAAGTAAGAGGAGGCGGTGTTTCTATAAAAAGTAAGAGTCAGCTGGGAATACAGCAGGAGGGAAATGCTGCGATGTATCTGTGTCTGAGTGCAGAATTGATGTGCCTCAAAATCCTCTTTCATGTGCTCCGTCGGATCACAATTTAAATTCCTGTAAAAAGGGGGAGGGTGGAAAAAAGAGGTGACACAGAGATACCCAGCTTAACCGCCAGTGTGTATCATAGCTCAGTGAATCATTTCTGAGGAGAATTAAAACATGCACTGGGAAAAAGCAAATCATGGAGGGGATTGTAATTAAAAGTGCAAAGGGGGATGTATCTGTGCATGTTATGAAACCTGTCTGTTTTGATTCAGTGGTTACAAAGCCATGGGTGAAAGCATGGCATTTAAAAGACTGCCGCCTTTTGTGGTGGCATGTGTCCACGCTTTGCTTTTCTCTTCACAAACAGCTGCTCCACACGCTTCAAACCCAAATCAATCACAAAGTCTCCCACAGCACATTTGACTTACACAGAGAGAAGCTGAGCCTCATTTCACTTTCCCCTTCTGCCGCTGTTTACGTTATCGTTTATTTGAGATTTCAGACTTTCTCCTTGTGTCCATTTTGTCTGGAAAGGGGAAATCGTTTGTACGTACCTGCGGGCTTAACTTAAGCTTCCGATGAGCTCCAGATTCAATTTATTTCAGCTGAAATGACTTCGGTCCTTTTTGCCACAGAACATTAGAGCTGCAAATGAATATCCGTGGGGTACACTTGTTTTGGGTCCATCTGGAAACAGCTATCAAACAAATCGAGAATCTTTCAGAAAAATGTGCGACTGTGTTGTCAGATGTCCCTCAAATTGAACATTGTGGCCTCGAATTCACAATTGTAGAGGCCATGCTGTTGGACAAACTCTTTAAGAACTCAGACCTGAGCTAGACTTCTGTTGACATTCATATTGTATAACCTACTCACAGGATGAAATGGTTAGCCTTGGGCTTGGGAGAACTCAAGAGGGAATAGAAGAAAGTGAAAGGTTTGCTGTAACCTCAAACGCATTGCATAGGTGGTACTGTGCACCGCGGTGGTCCTGTGCAATAGAAAATCAATTGTTGCATCATGAAAAGTGCAATCGTTACAGAAAAGCACACATAAAGGACAGTTTAGTTGGCTGGCCATGAATTGTTCCACATTATTTAAAAACCTCTATGGTGTACAAAGAAAATAGATAGATTGCATTGGGTTGAAAATATGGGGAGATATAATTTGTTGAATTAAATCTTTGTAAGTGTATTTTTGTAAGTGTATTGAAATCTACTTTACTTGTAGAGGTTTTTACCTGCTGTTTTACATGTGAGGGAACTTTCTTCCGTGTTCCTAAACGATTTTGTTTTCCTCTTTTATTCTTTAAATGAAACATTTGAAAGATAAACCACAAAGGATTCCCTTAAAAGAAACCTACCAAAGCACTAAAAGTCAACAAATACCTTCGACTTCCATCCCAGAATTCTTTTTTGAAGCTGGCAAACATGTGCATGTGCTGAAGGATGAAAAAGCCTCATGGTTTAAGTAAGAGTGGTTTGAGGCTGTCACACCAGAAAGTGTTTTCCTGCATATCTCCAGTTCCCAGCTGTGACCAAACTGTTTCTGGTCCACTGATGGACCACGCTGTGTGGTAAAAAAGCATTTTTTTGCCATTTGTCAAGCCCATAAAATAAATTAATTATTTTCAAGCTTTCATGATATTTAAAATGAAAGATAAGTAGGACAAAATTAAAATGATTTTTTTCTTGTCATACCAGATCTGTATGACTTTTTATTACAGCATTTCGCTTTTTATTTTATTATTATGAACATAAACAGAAGATATTTCTTAAGTGTTTTTTTTTTTGTCTGTACATTGAAAGTCAGTGAGGACAAGTGGCGGTTTTGTACTCTTCTGACTTTCAATGTATGTACAAAAACAACATAAATCAGCAATAGGGTATATGCACAGTTTTTCAGCCAATGATAAACTTTCGGTGAAAGCTTAATGTAACTATTTTCTATTTCATAAGGTTCTTTTTCCAGCATTGATGTTGTAATGTAATTAAAATACATTAGTAAAATAGACTTAAGCATTCAATTAATCGTTGAAAGACCGTGTAACCGCTCCGTGAGGATCAGCAAGCAAGCACAGAAACTCCATTGAAAATACAGGGGTAAAATAAACTAATGCAGTGCTTATTGTCCAGTCTGAGACCCACTTTATATCATATATCTATCAGGCAGTGAAGATTTTAAAGAAATGAGACCTTAAACGAGGCAATTTTATAATAGAAAGTCAGTTCACCGAAGCGCTGAGTCTGGCTGGCTGAAATTAAAAGTCTGTGCATAAACTCCATTCTCCACCTTTCCAGTAAAATGACAAAATTATTAAATAAAATGAAAATAATGTGTAAACAAATAAAAATAACAATGAAAACAACTTTTTGAATCAGTTTGTAATTTTTATTTGTTTTCAAAATACTACATTTCTGCCTAAAAATAAAAATTATGGCATTTTAAAATTTCCATGAGTTAGGTCTAGAGTTCATGCATTTAATATTCATTCACATATCCATGTTTTAATTTGCTTTACTTATTTTAATGCTTGTTTTATATTTTTATATTTATATTTGAAATAAATGTATGTGGTCTTGAAGCCACCTTGTACAGCTTTCTGCCTGCATAAGGATTAAAGTCATAAAGTCTTGAGTATATAAACACTGATAAATAAACAAATCGGATGAACAGATTTTTTTTAAATCTCAGAAATATTCAGTTCTTACAGTAAAAAGGTATTTTATTCCTAATGTAGAATTAGTAAGTTTGTTTTCCTTTTCATGAACAGCAAGCAAATCTATCCACATATCCACATATGTATCCACATACAGTCTTGTTTGAATGTTGATCCTGATACTAACTTATGTGAAAAGAGGAAAAGACCTAAATACCTTTCAGTTATTCAGCCTGATAAAGCCTGAAACTGATACTTAAGCAGGCACACTGTAGCAGTAACACTTTTTTATATATATAAAACAAAACAATTTAATCTGATTTAATCTTTAATCTGGTTTGATGTTTATTATCCTAATGAAATTTGCTTTTATAAAAATCACCATTTCAAAACAGGTACAGCTCTCATTTCATAGAATGACCCAATTATGTGTAAGATAAGCCTGAAGACATAAAAATCAATGCTCTTGAAGAATAATCCTATCAAATAAAAGATAATAAAAATCTCTTTTAAAGGTATTTTCAAATAAAATGACACTATGTAAACAAATAAAAATAACAATAAAAACACAACTTTTTGAATAAGTTTTGTTAAAATGTAATTAAAAAATACTAAATTTCTGCATTAAAAAATAAATGGCATTTTAAAATTTCCATGAGTTAGGTCTAGAGTTCATGCTTTTAATATTCACTCACATATCCGTGTTTTAATTAGCTTTACTTATTTTAATGTTACGTTTTTTTAATATTTTAATATTTATATTTATTATATTTAAATGTATGTATATCTAAAAAATGCATAAATGTATGTAGGTCTTAAAGCCACCTTGTACAATTTTCTGCTTGCATAAGGATTAAAGTCATAAAGGCTTGTTGAGTATATAAACACTGATAAATAAACTAATCCAGAAATAACTGATTTTTAAAAAAACTCATAAATATTCAGATCTTACAATAAAAAGGTATTTTATCCCTAATGTGGAATTCACAAGTTTATCTTTCGTTTCATGAACAGCAAGCAAATCTGTCCACATATTGCCTTGTTTAGATTTTGATCTTGATACTAACTTATGTGAAAAGAGGAAAAGACTTTAATAACTTTCAGTTATTCAGCCTTTTTCCAATTCAAACGCACTTGGGAGAAGGATGTGCTATATTTACAACATTTGCAGAATAAATAAATTATTGTACAACTTTGGTTTTGTGTAAAACGAAGAGACAGTAGAATCCTGGGTGAAATAAAACGACGGTTCACATCAGATTACTGTGTGTTATCACCAACTTCTCCTCCTCATTTGCTCCCCAAAACCATCCATATTCATGACATGTCTAAAAATACATATAATGTCTCTGGCACTTCCCCTGCCCCCTGCTCAGCGTCAGCGGTGGCTCCCAGCAGAAGAGAGGTGGTATGAGGTGGAGTTCAGCACAGGTCACCCTACAGGTGAACCCACAGTGGCAAGGGCTTTTGGGCATACTGAGAATTAAACACACACTAACACAGACACACATACTGTGTTGGTAAGGCTAATTAGAAGCTGCTCTCTGTGGATGATGTGAAGGAGAGTTCTGGCTCAAAGGCAAGTTGCTGCTGGATGCATCTGACTAGCACCACATGTGCAGCAAAATACATTACACTGATTTTATTATTTTATATACATAGATAGCACTGTCACCTCACAGCAAGAAAAACACTGGTCTAAGCATCGGCTTGGTCAGTTGGCATTTCTGTGTGGAGTTTGCATGTTCTCCCAGTGTTCGCATGGGTTTCCTCTAGGTGCTCCAGTTTCCCCTACAAGTCCAAAGACATGTGGCATGTGTGTGAATGAGTGTATGGGTACTTTCCAGTGATCGATTGCAGCTGGGCATCCGCTGCATGAAACATATGCTGGATAAGTTGGTGGTTCATTCTGCTGTGGCGACCCCTGATTGTTAAGGGACTAAGCCGAAAAGAAAATGAATAAATGAATGAATATACATATCATTATTTTAAGTGTTGTATTACTGTAGGTAAACTACATATTTACTTGACCACTGTACTGTTCGCTGTATACTCGACACCTCCCCATTTTAATGTAACAATGTGCAGTTTCTAGTTTCTTGTTACCATGCCTATTATTAACAAATTAACTGTTATTACTAGTAATAATGTACATAGCACTATGGTACTCTACTATACTACATGCCTAATTTTACCGAATACCTAAACTTAAAAGGTTAGTTCACTTAAAAATGAAACTTCTGTTACTAGTTACTCAGCCTCATGTCATTCCAATCCCCTGAGACCTTCGTTCGTAATCTGAACACATACTGTATTAAGATATTTAAATTCTAAAGCTCCCTCATCATCTATATAGCAATGCTCCAGTGTGGGCATGGGATGGTATGAGATACTGATTACCTTGGGTAAATATATCAAGGTTTCATAGTATCACGGTATTGTGATTACTGCTCTAAAATATGTTAGGAATACTTTTGTGTGCCAATAAAACTGCAAAAACAGATTTGTTTGCAACATTTTCTTGTCCAGGTCAGGTCAGGGTGCTTGTTTACTAGAGGCAGTACAACAATTGCCATTAGAGTTAGCAGCACAACAATCAAACATTGTATTGTCCATAATAAACATGCACCCTGCTATGATGCAAAAGACATAGGTGAACAATTTTATTTTTACAATTTTATTTTGGTGCACAAAAGTGTTCTTAGAGCTTTGTTTGGTTACAGTTGAACCACTGATGTCACAGTTGTTTTGTTTTGTTGTTTTGACAGTATTTTTGGCTTTAATGTAAAATGTCATTTTTCACAGATAATTTGAACAACATGAGGCTGAAAAATAAAAGAATTATTATTTTTGGGTGAACTAACCCCTAACTTTCTTACCAAGCAGCAAATTAGGAGTTTATTGAGGAAAAAAACATGTGGTTTTAAATAAATAGCGAGAATTTAACTTTAAAATAAAGCATGACCCTATAATTTGTCATTATGTCTACTGAAATAAATGCATGCACATGTTGTTTTTACAATAAAGTGAAACTTAAAGGCCCTGAACATTTTGAGCAGCTTGTGGTGCTGGAAAGTCTTCTCCATGAGCTCTTCCAACTGTTTTCTCCTTTATGCTGGATGCTTGTGCCATGATGCTCTACCAACTGGCACCGAGTCATTCATACTGGAGGCTATCTGTAACACAACAACAGACTTTTTAGTGCAGTCCCCACTTTCATTCACTGCTTGTGAATGTAAAATTTTGCAAAGTTTCAAAGATCATAAATAGGGTATTGTTTCCCACAATAAATAATTGCTTCTGAACTGCTTGAAATAGGTTAATAATCCAGTCTGTAAAACATTGTGCAATTTTGAATTTATTTCATGCAGGTGAGTGGGCTTGACAAACCACCTTTAGAAGACACACTCTTTTCCCCTCCATGTGCACATTTTAAAAAAAATTATATAAGCACTTAATATTTCTACAAAACTGTGCAATTCTGAGTGTGCTTTATGCAGGTGAGTGGGCTTGACAACCACCTGTAGGAAACTAATTCTTTACTCTCTGTGCATGTATGTATGTGTATGTAAATCACTCTCGATTTGAAGTGCTTCTTTTATCCTCATTTGAAAATATGTAAATATAGACCATTTCAATGTGGTGATACCATTGACCCATGAACATTTCCTGCTTGTTATCAAACTATTTCATAATTGTAATAAGAGACAATTTAATCATAACCTAATGTTAAAACAGCTATTATAACATCATTTATCAATATGCGGACCATTTAGAATTTTCTGAAGCTAAAAAAAAAGAAGAAAAAAAAGAAAAGTAAAACAGGAAATAAATAAGGACCATTGTTGGTCCCACTTTATATTAAGTGGCCTTAACTACTGTGTACTTAAAAAAATAAATACAAATACATCAAAAAATAAAAACAATGTACTTATTGTGTTCATAATGTATTGCAGAACACTTCTGGCGCTCTTCAGGTGGGATACGAGTAGGGTTAGAGACAGGTTTGGTGGTATTGGTTGGTTTAAGGGTGAGTTAAGTAGTGTAAGACAGGGGTCATCAAACTTGTTCCTGGAGGGCCGGTGTCCTGCAGATTTGAGCTCCAACCCTAATCAAACACATCTCACCAATCTAATCAAGGTCTTACTAGGTATACTTGAAACATCCAGGCAGGTGTGTTGAGGCAAGTTGGAGCTAAACCCTGCAGGGACACCAGCCCTCAAGGACCGAGATTGGTGACCCCTGGTGTAAGAGATGGTCAACAGTGTAATTAAATATGTAATTACAAAAATGAATTACAAATATTTAATTAATCATAACTACAATGTAAAAACATATATTTACAAAATACATACATTGCAACAAATGATTAATTTCAGCTTAAGTACAATAAATATTAGTTAAGGCCACTTAATATAAAGTGGGATCCCATTGTTATTATTTACATGCCTCAAAGTGATGTTTTATAAACAAATTTCGGGAGGAGCACGCGCAGATGTTTCAGCAATTCTTTACGTCATTGATAATCATTCTATTATCCAATCAGCATTAGACCAAACCCCTATAAATTCCAAAGTTGTCCTACCTGCTTCTTCTCATGACCTTAGCATCCCTCCACCACCCCAACACCTCACTTCTTAAACATTATCTACTCAGGGGGAGCGTTCTGAGGCCGGGCTAGACTCTTCGCTAAAACCCCAACTCCTCTCTGTCCTCCGATACGGGGAATAACGCGAGTTGGGGGGGGGGGTCTTCCCTGAGCTTAGAGCCCTCTTCCTGGACAGCACGCCAAATACGCTTTATTCTTAAACTTCTGTAAGTGCGAACTCGTGAAATGTTCAATAAATGTCCTTATTGCACATATGTTTGTAAACTCCCAACAAATTTGCAAATGACCAACCTGTAGTCTTCATTGGCTACTCTAAATAAATGGGCTTGTCCAAATACTCACACTTGCTCTCTTGACCACTTGAGAGTGTGTGCAGGACAGAAAGCAAGTGCACAATACTTTCCCAGGTCAGAAAAACACCAAATCACAGTGCACAAGCTCACACTATTTTGAACATTTCCTATCTTCAGAGCTTGTGTTTAAATCTTTCAAGATGTGACAGAACCATAGGGTAAGTTAGATATAAATGATAGTTTTATATAATTTGACAGTAAAACATATTTCACTTTTTATCGGTGTGAGTATTTTGACAGCCCCAGCATCTACTTTGATCGTCAAACACTGTAGTTGTTGCTGAGGGCTAGAAGACATTGGTTTGTGTTTTTTCATTTGCTTGCACTTCCAAATAGTGGGGACTAAAATCACTGCTATTGTTAGTTTGTTTGTATCATTATTTACAAGTGCTGAGAAAGCTTTCAGAGGTGATATTTAGATATGGTAATGGAGGTATGGTTTCTGACACACACACACACACAAAAAGTACAGTAAATCAGTCACAACAGACTGGGTTATCTGAGCAATCAGAGCTGAGTAGAGTATTGTAAATGACAGATTTAAAGAGACTGCATTCTTAAAACAAACCGTTTCAGACACTCTGAGTGTCAACAATGTATATTAAAATGAAATAAAGTTTTTTTTGACCTTGTATGGGTGCACTGTATTGTAGGAGACCTCCAAAATAAAATTAGTTTTTCATGCTGAGCTTTATTTTGCAGAAATGTGAACGTGTTTCGGTTTAACATTAGTAGCATTATTTTTTACAGAATGCAACTTTTATTTATTGCAAGTAGTACCTGTATAAGCCTACTAAAAAATGAACCACAATGTAATTAAACAGTTGGCTTTTATATGCATGAAATGTTCTATGCAATTTCATATTGACAGGGTTTGAAATTAACACCCCCAACTGCGGGTAAAAATCTAATTATTGTATTTAATAATCTAGGCACATCATGGAATATTGGCCTGAATGTCATTAGTCATTATTACCAATATTACAAAGATTTGTTTTAATTAATAATCAATTTTTGTAGTGGTTAAATATTCTGTTAGTGAATTAGCACAGAAAATAAAGAGCTCCTTGAGGAAAAAAAAGTGTAGCAGTGAATCTGAGTAATTTCGTTTTCAATTGCAGACATGACAGTCTTTCTGTCATTAACACAAGGGTGGGGACCTTTCCACTGGAGTAAAATACAAATAAAATGTAATATTAGAATAGGCTAGACCTGATGAAAGGAAATTATAAAATGTAAAAACTAGGGCTGTCAAATGATTTAAAACATTTACTAATTAATCACACTTTTTTGTGTAATTAATCATGATTAATCACGAAAGTAATTACAGGCATTGCAAATCTAGAAACTGGAAAATAATAATAATAATAATTATAATAAAATATTAAATACAAACAACTGTACTCATTGTAAAGTTGAGAACATTAATTATAAAGTAGAAACAATTTAGCTTAGTTCCTCCTTAACATTTAGCCAGTTGCTAAGACAGTCCAGTCTATTGACATTATCAGGGGACAACACCACACACACAGAGAGAGAGAGAGAGAGAGAGCGAGAGAGAGAGAGAGAGAGAGAGAGAGAGAACGAATGAACGCGCAGTACTGCGCACTCCCTTCAGGTGATGCGATCTTAATTGTTTTATACTGAAACTTTCCTTCTAAAAGCACTTCCTTGGTCTTATTTCTTTGCACATTAAACACACGCAGGGCCTGTGTCCTGCGGCAATCACGTCGCCCTCAACCCGAAAGTGAAATAGAAAGTGACCGGTTCGCGGATGAAAGTGAGGACCGGGAGGGAGAGAGAGGGGTGGGTGTCGCGGATGAAAGTGAGGACCAGAAACCCGCTCACTATTCTACCGCCTACAGTAGGTCGCCTCTATGGACGAGCCGGCCCTGAACACACGTCGGCTGTAACAGGAAATAAAAAAAAACTGCAACTGCGTTAAATGCGTAAATTTTTTTAAAGCGTTAAATATTTTCAATTAATCACGTGCGTTAACTCGCTAATTTTAACAACCCTAGTAAAAACACGTATTTTAATAGTTATAAGTGCATATGCTATACCTAAACTGTTTCCATTTCTACAGTGGCAATAGAACGGCTAGATTGGTTGTATATTTGGACAAACAACATCCAAAAAAACACAAGGAGAAAATGTAAAATAAGCATGAATAGTCTACAGCACCTTGTCCACCATATTCGTTAAGTTACAGAACAAGAAGTATGACGGAACTGAATCATCAGGCTTTCCATGTCTGAGAGCTGAAAGTCAACATTTTTGATATAAAAAAAATTGTAATGCTAAGAGTGAATGTGTAGAACAAAGTGTTTTATTATAATTATGGGCCTTTTAAATGCCTGTCTCTTTCAAAGTTAATGCTTTGACTGCAGCATTAACTCTAAGCGCTCATGAAAGGAATTAGACTTGAATGCCAGTTCACACCCACTAAGCTTTATCAAGCCAAAACACAAATGAAGTCTCTTTGGTTTTATCGACCCATTTAAAAAGTGAGCTTTACCAAGATATTGAAATTGCAGAAGTCCATTACCATCTGTGCGTCAGACTTCGCTTCGTGACGATCAGAGCTTCAAGCCACTGAATCACAACAGAATTAATCTTATGAAATATGTCAGCCTTGTAATATCACATAGAAGAAAAAGTCTGGATGGAGAAAAGTGTTGAAAATAAAGGTCTAAATGTATTAGCATGAGGTTTTATCTGCTCAGACCTGGGGTCCATTCTTCGTACCTTGTTTAAATGATCTAAGATCATTTGGCAGATCCTGGATTTTTTTAATCTTGATAACTGATCTCTGGCTAATTTGGTTCTTCAAACAAGTTTGTGAATCAGATTAAAATGTTGGGATGAACTGATCTGAGATCGCGGCATGTGTTATGAAGGACAGATCTATCAATCCACGAAATCATGATCAGCAATGCAATGATTGGCTGATGGCACAAGAGCCTAATGACATCATCTGATTAATATTCAATTATCCATGTGAGCAAAATTACAGAAAATTTGTGGTACACGGTTTGTTAAATATGATACGCAATGACTTTCCACCTTTGTTTTGGGCTGCAGGTCTTACACTTTCATGTGTCAAGAGTATTTAGAAATGTATTTAGTTATTACATTTAGAGCGGATTTTCTTTATTATAGTAGCCTAGGCCTATTCAAGTTTCTTAATCGGCGTAAGGAATAACTGGCCATTAAAATTAATTTGGCTTTAAAAAAGCATTTTGATATCAGTAAAGGTGTCTGCAACTTTTGTGATGCATCAAATCACTAGCTATGTTTCTATCCAAAATTGCAAATTAACTTTATGCGCAAAACTGAAATATCGCATAAAAGACGTGTGAATAATGCAGCGTTTCCATCCAACGAGTGGAAGAGAATGAAATCTCCACTTCCTGATTAAATGGCGGCAATAATCAAGAGTAAAAACCGAATTTGCTGCGGTTGGAGAAGCTGCGTCAATCTTTTCCTTAATAAATGACTTGCACCTTAGTAGACGATGCCAACACGCAATGAATGCTCTTGACAATTATGGAGGCAATTAATGGTATAATAGCACTTATACTTAAATAGTTACAGCATTTTAGAATAACCAAAACAACATTTCAGATGTTTTACAATGTGCTCAGCCTACTGATTTGTCCATTCACACACATTTTTATCATCACATGATAAAACACTCTCATAACATACACATGATCACACCATTTTTAATGCACATACTGGAATTTGTTCAGTAAAAGTGTTTCCATCATAGTTTTTGCACATCTTTTCTTATCAAATAAAAGGTTATCCTATTCAGTTATGCGCATATGTTTTTTATGTGCATAAAAAAAATATATGTACATCTTGACGTTTACATCAACCTTTTTTTATGCGTATATCCAAAATACACATAAAAATAGGTGGATGGAAAACATGTCAAAACATGTGCACGACTGCATAAATTATTATTCCTTTAAAAAAAAAGTCAAATATTGTGCATGTCTATTATCATACACAAGTTTTACTAAAGCTGGTAACTTAAAATAGTACACGTTTGTATCTAAAAAGTCTATATTAATAAATGTTTTTTTTGAACCCCTTGGGATAAGAACACCCCGTGACTTTTATGCTTTTATTTCAGATTGTGTATATATATATATTTATTTATTTTTATATATATATATATATATATATTTTTTTTTTTTTTTTTTTATTTATTTATTTTTTTTTTACCATTTTTTACTATCCTGCTTGAAATGACCCGATCTAATCCTGTATATATGAAATAAGCCTGCTCCTGAGGTTTCAGTTACCAGACCTGTTGCTCTGACAACAACTCTTGCATGAGTTTTAAAGAACGAAATGATCCTGGGTCGTGTCAAATCATCAATAACCAAATCCAGCTGAGTAATCCACGTACGAAGAACGAACCCCTGGAGTTTTGTTCAGCTTTATTTGTTTCTCGTGTGTAAATCAAGGGCCTAGTAAATATCACCCAGACTATTTCAAAAAGAAAAGTGTAAAATAAAAGATGTAAAAATTAAAAATGTTGCTAAATTAAATTTAGTGATTTACAACTTACATTACATACAGTACAGTAGTGCGCCACCGTGTCGCCCTTGAATCATTTATTTATGGTAAATTTATGGTTTTTGCAGACAGAGTTGTGTTTTGGGTGGCATGGTGGGTCAGTGGTTTGCACTGTCACCTCACAGCAAAAACTGTGTGGAGTTTGTATGTTCTCCCCATGTTGGCGTGGGTTTCCTCCAAAGTTCAAAGACGTGCTATAGGTGAATTGAATAAACTGAATTGGCCATAGTGTATGAGTGTGTGCTTGAATGTAAGAGTGTATTGGTTGTTCCCAGTACAGGGATGCAGCTAAAAGGGCATTCCCTGTGTAAAACATATGCCGGAATAGTTGGCAGTTCATTCCACTGTGGCGACCCCAGACAAATAAGAGACTAAGCCGAAGGAAAAGGAATAAATGAGTTGTTTCTTATTGTGTTCAATTATTAATTCTTTATTGCAGTAAATGTGTTTAATTAACTGATATGACTGTGTACATTAAAAATGATTTGCACTTTTGTAGTAAAAAAATTTACTAATTATAGTACATAAGTACTATGTTTGGTCACTCTTACCACTTTTGCAGATAAGAAGTTACAGTATGTAGGCTATGTGTTTGAGTTGTTTATCACGCTTCTATTTTTTTGATGTTTTATTTATTTGTTTCAGTTTTTGAACAGTGGTTATTGGATTGACCTTAATCATATGTTTGTAGTTAACGCTGAGCTGAGCCGAGCTGAACCGTGATGTTCTGAAGCTGTTGAATGCAGAATGGCTGTCTTTGTGTGTTTTCCCTAAGAGGAACAAGAAAGCAAGGCCAGAAGCAGTGACCTGGGAGTGTATAAACTCAGGGAGGTTCTAAGGCATCAGGTTTGGGTTATACAGAGGTATAAAATGAGGTGACCCTTTACTTTACTGTTCTTTACTGTATGTGTGTGTGTATATATATGTGTGTGTGTGTTTGTGTGTAATGTGTGTGTGTATATATACTGTATATACACTCACCGGGCACTTTATTAGGTACACCTGTCTAACTGTTCGTTAACGCAAATTTTTTAATTAGCCAATCACAGGCAGCAACTCAAAGCATTTAGGCATGTAGACATGGTCGAGACGATCTGCTGCTGTTTAAACCGAGCATCAGAATGAGAAAGAAAGCTGATTTAAGTGACTTTGAACGTGGCATGGTTGTTGGTGCCAGACATGCTGGTCTCAGTATTTCAGAAACTGATGATCTACTGGGATTTTCATGCACAATCATATGGTTTAAAGAGAATGGTCAGAAAAAGAGAAAATATCCAGTCAGCGACTGGGGCACAATTGTCTTGTAGATTCCAGAGGTCAGAGGAGAATGGCCAGACAGCTTATAGAAAGGCAACAGTAACTCAAATAACCACTCGTTACAACCGAGGTATGCAGAAGAGCACTTCTGAAAGCACAACACATCGAATCTTGAGGCGGATGGGCTACAGCAGCAGAAGCAGGTGCCACTCCTGTCAGTTAAGAACAAGAAACCGAGACTACAATTCCCACAGGCTCACCAAAATTGGACAATGGTAGATTAGAAAAACATTGCCTGGTCTGATAAGTCTCGATTTCTGCTGCGACATTCGGATGGTAGGGTCAGAATTTGGCATCAACAAAATGAAATCATGGATCCATCCTGCCTTGTATCAACGGTTCAGGCTGCTGTTGGTGGTGTAATGGTGTGGGGGATATTTTCTTGGCACACTATGGGCCTATTAGTACCAATTGAGCTGTGTGTCAATGCCACAGCCTACCTAAGTATTGTTGCTGACCATGTCCATCCCTTTATGACCACAGTGTACCCATCTTCTGATGGCTACTTCCAGGATAATGCGCCATGTCATAAAGCGTGAATCATCTCAGACTGATTCTTGAGCATAACAATGAGTTCACTGTAACTCAAATGGCCTCCACAGCCACCAGATCTTAATCCAATAGAGCACCTTTGGGATGTGTTGAAACGGAACATTCGCATCATGGATGTGCAGCCGACAAATCTGCAGCAACTGCATGATGCTATCATGTCAATATGGACCAAAATCTCTGAGCAATATTTCTAGTACCTTGTTGAATCTATGCCACAGAGGATTAAGGCAGTTCTAAAGGCAAAAGGGGTCCAACTCGATACCAATAAGGTGTACCTAATAAAGTGGCCGGTAAGTGTATATGTTGGTATCATGGATATTCTTTAGTGTTTACATTCTTAAAGTTCATTCTTAAAGTTCCTACTCAAAGTTTGGCATCCTTAAAACACAAAGAAGAATATAAAACTCAAATTGTCAAAAGCAAGATTTCTGCCTGAGCAATGCTAAATTAAACGTCAAAACATTTTAGTTACTGAGTTGCACTTGACTGATTCCCTTGATTATGTACTTGTTTGAGACCCTTTGAACTTTGAAATTACTTTTGAGATACAGTTCCATTTGACTGGTTACATCAGAGTATGAAACAATGCCATCTATTGTGATTAACAGCACAATGTTAGAAGCTTTCCTTGTTAAGACGTCTGTAAAGATTATTTTTTTGTAGATGTGTATGAGTTCAAAAGGTATCATCAAGGCTTCTCTCAATAACACACAAGCGGTAGCACACTTGAGCTGTGCTATTGAATTCAGATATAAGCCCAATGATTTCCTCTTTATTTCACAGCATGCATCTGGCCGCTGGATGTTGAAGAACTAGTTCACCTCAAAATGGCAATTCAGTCATCATTCCACAGTCATAAGTCATTTGTAGAAGTCAAGTGAATTTTTAATCAATTTTTAATCAAATCTGAGAGATTTCAGCTCTTACATTGATAGTCTGTTTACCCCAATCTCTGAGCTTCAACACATATTAATAATATGCTTTATTCCCATAGTAATATTAATCAACACACAATATTTACAGCATTCAGATATATATATTTCATGATCTTTTTGAAGTGTCAGAGTTTTGGAGGTTCATTGGAGGGATGCAAATCTCTGCGATTTGATTAAAAGCATTCTCTTTTGTGCCCTGAAGAGGAGCCAAATCCTTATGGCTTTGGAACGACATAAATTCAAAGACTCGGGTTTGATGTTGCATGTCCGTGAATATCAAGGTACTTAAATATATGGGAGAGATGAAGGTGTCATTTTATTTTCATCTCACAGCTGCAGTGTGCCTTATAATAAGACAAATTGCACATCGAAATGACTTCATGTCTGGCACTTGAACTTCCTGTGTGCCTTTGGAACCCACAGGCCAAAGTGTCACAGTACTCCCAAGTTTTAACATCATACAATTTCTTATTATTTTTCAATCAGTTTGAGAGGAATTTAATAGCCCATGCAGACACTGGTAGAATAGCCTGAGGTCTCAGTATGCTGTTAAAGATGATAACACAGAAAAGGGGACAATGTCCTGTGTTATTATACTTCTAAAATCCCACAATAAATGATTGTTTGTTGCAGATGGGAGTGGTATGCACACTCGCCCAGCCAGAATCGATAGTCATTTCCTCCATATTACACACTCTTCTCTCTAGGATTCAAATAACTCAGAATAGCTGCGAGTTATAGATTTCTGCCCCATGGATTCATCCAGCATTGATGAGTTTGGTTGTTGGCTCATTACAGCTGTCAAAGAGTAATGTTTGCACATAGCTTTCTCAGCTCGGTTTCTTAAAAGCACACACACTCACACACGCACACTGGGTAATCCGTTTCCCTGAGACTTCTTGCAACTCTGCTCATGTCAGGAGTGATCGCTGATGTGACATGATGTTGAAACGCACTTCACAGACACCTGCTCTCCAAACTCTTCCCAGCTTAGTCAAAGTCTTTCCAGCAGTAAACACACAGTTTTGTAAGAATTTGCAAGGATTTTCAAGGTTTTTTAGCTTCTAAGCTCAATTAACAATGATTGCTGTACATTTATTAACACAAAAAATACTTCATATCATCTCTAATTTACAAAATCTAAAATAAAATAATCTATCTTAATTAAAAATAACTTCCCTTTGCTTGTGTAATCAAGTTCAAGTTCATTTATTTATAAAGCACATTTAAAAAACAGCCACACGACTGACCAAAGTGCTGTACATAAGACAGACTATTATTCAGCAAAATTTTAGAGAAAATGATAATAACATTGAAATAAAAGTAAGAGAAACAACAAATATTTATTTAGAATAAAGCATCAACAAAACTGTTAGTATAATATATATAGACCAAACTAAATAAATACACTGTAAAACCCAAAAAGTTAAGGTAACTCAAACCGTTTATGGAAACCGACTGCAGCAAACCATTTAAGTTTAAAAACTAATCCTAAAGAGTGCTGTAAACCTAACCCACACTGTAAAAAGTGATTAGTTACTTAAAATGAGTAACCCAATTGCATTAAAAGCAACAAGTTGACTTTAAAAAAATAATGTAAGTAAAACCCATTGTAACTTGGAACTGTTAAGCTAACTTAATTTTTATCATTATGCTTATTGTACTTACTTTTTTTAAAGGGCACCTATGGTGAAAAATCTACTTTTCAAGCTGTTTGGACAGACATATGTGTAGGTATAGTGTATAGACCGTCATATTGGGGTGATATAAACACACTCAGTCCTTTTTTTTCAATTTAACAACATAAAAACGGTGGACCAATTGGAGCGGTTTTGAGACAGACCGCAACTTGACGTAGGAGTGGGGTCCCCCCGCCCACTGAATTGATTGACAGCTGCGTATTAACATGTCTCCGTAATAACATGTATAATCATATCAACCAGACACAGGACCAGGACGTGTACACATAAGCAACCGTAAATAAAGGTCTGTTCAGTTCGCTAGGATCTTCAATCATCATCAAATGTGATCAAGAGTGAGTTTTACAAGTTTAAAATGTTTTAAAACAGTGCATGTTTGTAATGAATTACAGCGATTTATTTCTTATTTACTTCATCACCACAGCCGCGTGTCAGAACAAATATAAAAGACGCTTCAATCCCGGTTTGTGGACGTTAAATCAGGTTTATTTTGTACATTAACATAACAGATATCCATACAGCAGTGGAGATTAACCTGTATCCTGTCACATTTGCATGCAAAAACTGTGCAAAGCTAAACGCGCGCTGTGTGTGTGTGTGTGTGTGTGTGTGTGTGTGTGTGTGTGTGTGTGT
>CAIGQZ010035027.1:10369580-10391875 GCA_903798205.1 Danio tinwini
ATATATATATACACTTTAAGAGAATAATACATGTTCTTTTTTTCAGCAGCTACAAATGCCTTTCATAATATTGTGTGTAATATGAAAGGAAGGTTGGGTTTCAATAGAAAATGCTACATCTTGTATAATGGCCACAGGCAATGTTGAAGATTTTTGTGGACCCAGACTCTTGAGTCTACTTCTCATTTCTCTTAATCATTAATGGATGCGATCGTCAAATACTTGAACTGCAAAATGGAGATTGACCCTTAGCTTTGATATCTGAGTGCTTTTCCTCGAATCACTCGCTCCCTTCATCTTTCCTTAATCACTTCCGTCTCCTTGTTATTATATTATAGAGTAGCTGAAATTCATAAATAGCTCTGCTGTTTATCTGTTTTAAACAACAGGGTATGTGAAGAGGTTTTATTATAGGTTATATGTGTATAGGTAATATTTTCTCCGATATTCTCATTCAGATGTGCACAGAAGCCAAAAGGAAGTGGTCTGGGCTTCTCTTTTTCACCAGGGAGGTGTCCTGCTTATTTGCTTTGCACTCATGGACCATGTAAAGCTGTAAATACATCACACAATGTGACTTTTTGTTGGAAACAACAGCAGAATGTAAAAATGTAAAATGTAAGATATTTAAACTAATAGCTCAAAAAAAGCTTTTTAAAATAAATACAAATTTAGAAATATACAATACAGTTGCATCTTAAAGAGCCCCTATTACACATTGAAAAGGGTCATATTTCGGTTTTATGGGTCTCTAACAACATACTGATATGTATGCAAGGTCAAAAAACATGTTCATGGTCTTATAATATGCATCTATATATATAAAAAAATAAATATGCATTTATTTTTACCTAATTATCCCAGCGACTCCCATATGAATCGTTCAGCGATTCATTTGTTCCTAAACCCCTGCTTAGCGGAAAGCTAATCTGCGCTGATTGGACCGATGACAGCCTGTTGCCATTGGTAGACAGCGTTCAGCGCGAGACAGTAATATGGTTAGAATGGTTTATCAAGCCCGCGGCCGCGGGTCGCCAACATTAGATCGCAGTGGACGCTCGAAACATGCTTCAAAGTAAACTTACTAACACCACAGTAAACAGTACCTTCTTCTCAACAGTGTTATTTAGACACCTTAGCGCCGAAAGCAGTGCAGTTAAACACTAGCATATGTATGACACATATTCAGTTTTAATCCACACAGCAGCAAAAGCTGAACTATTCTGAACCTTGACCGCTGCACGTGTCAACGACAAACAGCAGTGGAACGAGCTCACGAAAGCATTTAAATCTGTAAACAAAGCAGCACGTGTCGCGTTTACAACGTGGCATTAGACGCAATATGAGAATATAAAGAGTTAACCTGATACAGTACACGCGGTTACTAGTAACAAAACATGTTGATCATTTCTATTTGGAATCATTGCTGTGGCACCTCGTCCGTGAACTGCTATATGTTTTAAGTGCTTACCTGTAAAGTGCTTTTCTAAACGGTCACAACCCCACCGGGAGGTTGTAGAATCCTCTGTCCTCTGACAAGCTATCTCTGCGGGCCCCCGCTCCCCATTCGCAAGCCTTTTCAGTGCTGCTCAACAGCCCGAAGCCCAGCGTTCAGCAGCCTACCTAATAGGTGTACCTATTTTTTTGTCCTTATTTTGCCTGCACCCCTGGTGTCAGGCAGAAACTAATGCATGAGCTGTGTAGTGATAGATCACCCATTGTAAACGTGCAGATTTCTGAACGACTCCTTTCCCTCACACTTCCAACAATATCCAGGTAAACACAGCTTCTTCATGAGCGTCTTCATGAGCGTCTTGCTGCTGTGTTAGTGGGCGGGGCCGCAGGTTTGAATTTTGCCGGGTCTGCGCGCGCAACCATTATGTTTCGCGACGACGTAACGGTTGAAGACTCGTTATGAAGACGATTCATTTAAACCACTATGAGTCGACTCTTTTATAGATGAATCAATAGTTTTAAAAACTGTCCACTTTCAGATTTAAGCTTTAGCTGGATATTTCACTTCACTAAGAGCTGTGATACACACTACATGGAAGGTCATTTTCAAAAACCCATAATAGGGGCTCTTTAACATAAAGCCTTACTTCTGCGTCGAGTGATCTGCGTGACCCACGGTTCATGCAATGCGTGTAGCCGTGCATTAATACTTTTTTACATTTATACTTCTGCGCGCTGTGTGTTGCTCTACAATAACACTTCAGAAATGCTAGCTGGCAGTAGGTGTTTATGTTTCTCTGTGTCTATTTTCTTTGCTGGTGTTTAGTTTTTTTTTTTGAACGCTACCTTAATGTACAAGTGGCTCGCTCATTTTGAGGTGGGGGTCGGTGGACATGCAACAACTTTAATCTTAAGGTAAACACCGTTTCCATCTAGAGCTCCTTCACAGGACTCCACACTTAAAAACACTGGCTCCATCGGGCTTGCGTGGCTCTCACCTCTGCCCACACTTTGTCAGCACTACCAAGCCGACCAATCACAGAGCTTGCGCTATGCGTCGACTGCCACAGCGAGGGCTATGCGACCACGCGCAGGCTGCGCTGGTGCATAGGCGTGCACTTGACGCAGAAGTATAAATCAGCCTTTACACTAAACAATGACATTTCATTATTATTCATTATTTCAGCCATATTTTAACCTCAAAAAAAGTTTAAAAAACATTTATCTTGTTTTTAATATGCTTTCTCAGTAAAAAAATAACTTTAATAAATCTCATTTGAAGTAAACACTAAATATGTGTCTTGTCATTGGCACAACGCTGAAGTAACCATATGACCTTTTCAGAAGATGATTTTTTTGTGCAGTTACCCTATATCTAAAATAAAATTGTAAGAATGCCAGAAATAATGAAGCAAATGCCTTTTGTTCCACCATTTTATTATTATTTTATTTTATTTTATTTTATTCGTATTAATTTATTTATTTATTTATTTATTTATGTATTAATTCATTAATTAATTTATTCATTTGTTCATTTATTCATTTATTCATTTATTTATTTATTTATTTTATTTTTATTTTTATTCATTCATTCCTTCATTCATTCATTCGTTTTTCTACAGCTTAGTCTCTATTTCAGAGGGCGCCACATTGGAATGAACCACCTACAATTCCGGCATATGTTTTATGCAGCGATTGCCCTCCAAGCTGCAACCCAGCTGCATCCCAGTACTGGGAAACACCCATACACTATACTCATTTACACAAATACACTGTAAAAATATCTGTAAAAATGTCTGTGAAAGCAACAGTAAAAAACTGTAAAGCAGCAACAGTAAAATACTATTTAAACCAAAATAGCATATCACTGTATTACATACATTAAATCACCGTAAATTAACTAACAGTAAATAACTTAGATTTTTATTATTTTAATAATAATTTTTGGTGAAATAAATAAGAAAATACCGTAACTTCCAAAGTAAGCAATTACCTTAAAAGTAACAGTATAATTCTGTGTAACAAACACATTCTGTTGATGTGTACTATGAAATTTTACTTTACTTTCTTGATTGTCCACAAGTGGAAATTTATCTTTGGCTTCACCACATAACCACATCAGCATTCACATCACACACATCACAGAAAAAAACTGGCGACACAAATACATTCAATGTAATCACAAATATCACATTAAAATACTCAAAATACTCACATTTAAATTCCAATTAGAACCAAGTATTTAAAATTGTAATGGCAGTTGGCACAAAGGACATTTAATATACATTTTTCTTTACTTAAGATTGCCTAAAACATCTTTTAAATGGCAAGAGCTGAAATTTTATATTTAAAGGATGGGAACAATCTTCAATAGTGACATGTGCTTTGTTTAATTCTCATTGAATAAATTTCACTTGGTTGTCTTTGTGCTTTATCTACAATTGCACTGACAATGTTTACTAATTTACAACATAAAACCTTCAAAAATTCAACAAACACATACTTTAAATTCTACAGTAACAGTTAAAAAAGCTTGCCAATTCAAAAATGGAAATTATGACAAAATGGTTGTATCATTTATTATTAATGATAGTATGTTTTTTTCTTTAAATGCTGCTAAAATTAAGCTTTTAAAAGTAATTTATGAAAAGATGTGTAGTATAATTTATGATCTAAAACAATTTAAAAAAAGGCTAGTAAATGGCATTGAGAAACATCAAAAGCATGAACAAACATGCTAACAGAAAACACACAAGGAAGAAGCACAGGGAAGTCACTTACAGTTGAAGTCAGAATTATTAAACCCCCTAAATTATTAGCCCCTCAATTTCTGTTTAATGAAGAGAAGATTTATTCAACACATTTCTAAACATAATAGTTTTAATAACTTATTTCTAATAACTGATTTATTTTATCTTTGCCATGATGACAGTAAATAATATTTTACTAGATATTTTTTAAGACACTTCTATACAGCTTAAAGTGACATTTGAATGCTTAACTAGGTTAATTAGGTTAACTAGGCAGGTTAGGGTAATTAGGCAAGTTATTGTATAACGATGGTTTGTTCTGTAGACTCGAAAAAATATATAGCTTAAAGGGGCTAATAATTTTGACCTTAAAATAGTTATAAAAAAATTAAAACTGCTTTTATTCTAGCCAAAACAAAACAAATAAGACTTTCTCCAGAAGAAAAAAATATTATCAGACATACTGTTTTCTTCCTCCGTTAAATATCATTTGGGAAATATTTAAAAAAGAAAACTAATTTAAAAGAGGGTTTAATAATTCTGATTTTAACTGTATGCTTCAAGTTTTATTTGTATTGTGCAAAATATATTTGTAAGGATTTTGTACATGTAATGGCTATATATTGAAAGGTCAAAAAAAAATCAAGAAATTGTTTTTTGAATGTTTTTTGAATGTTGTAATGTTTAAATATTTTTTTTTAATTCACAAAGGTCACATGACCATCAGGTACATTGCAGCCATAGATCTTTAAAGCTGGCCCAGCCGAGACTCGAACCAGTCACCTTCTTGCTGTGCTGCCTCACCGTGCTGCCTCACCGTGCTGCCCTTATTTATTTATTTATTTATTTATTTATTTTTATTTTTTTTTATTATTTCTATTTGTTTATTTTTTAAGCATCACCAAGCAATTAAATGTTATCCAGAGAAAATATAAATAGCCTCTCTTTATAGTTAATCAAAGCAAATTAGAGGTGGTCTGAAATGTGCATGTATCAGAGTAAGATGGTCATTTTTTCCCCTTCTAGTGTCGGTTGTCATGGTGGTCGCAGTGATCTTGCATATTTGCTACTAAGCTGTTAATGCTGTTTTTCTCTTCTTCTCCCAGTCTGTTAACAGCTCTGTATTGATCCGTTCCTTTAATCCGTTCTGAGAAGAAGCAAACACAAGGAGATTAAGGCTATGACCACAGCGCACAGCTACATAGTGTTGAGGGATGTATGCCACATCTATTTCCATAAGGCCAGAAAGAAAGGAGCGGATACACTGTGGTTTTCTTTCTGACCAACTAAATCCTAAATAAATAATCACGATATCCTTTGCAATATGCAGGCTGTAATTTTTTTCATGAAACGCATACAGAAAGGTTTATAAATGGGATCACAGTGCATCCTGGAAGCAACAACAACCACCTGTTGAGATTATTAAATCAGCAGAGCACTCGTTTATTCGATATTATATGCTCTGTGAATTATGCAAATTAATGAAATAAAGCACATACAGTTCATAAAGTCTGTCAGCTTGTATTTTGTGCTAAAGGGAGATTTTTTTATGATGAGAATTTATCTTCAGAGCAATGAAAGAACAGTACATTTGGATAAAAATTGAAGAGATAAAGCTAATATAAGGGATTGTTTCCTTAAATGAGACTGCAGCACTTCAGGAGATACTTGATTTAATGTTCTCGCTTTTCCATTTACAGTACAGTACTTTGAGTAGTGGAGGTTGGTTGGATGGTTTGTCGTAACAACTTTAGATTTTATATCGGTAACAGAGATTTTTTTGAGTGTGTGTTGTTAATCTTGAAAGGATAATTCACCAAACAATGAACATTCTGTCATGTATTTAGAATTGTAATTTAACATTGTAACTTGATTACGATTGATAAACGATTATTTTATTTTATTTTATTGTATTTTTAATTTTTATAATTTTTTTTGCCCTCATAGTTCACTTGCAGGTTTTGTACAATAAATATGTTCACATTTTACAAGTGAGAGATTTCTAAATGAAGGGTGCATTGCTTGATTTAAAATAATCAAGTAGGAAACACACACTACTGTCTGCTGTCTATGATTATTTATTGAACATCAATGCTGAACAACTGTAACTAAATCATGTATTGCCTAAAATTTTATTTTCTTCTGAAAATAAATAACTTGCACTTTTAGAAAAAAAAAAATTATTTTGAATGTTTTTCATATTAAAAATAGAAATTAAACAGTATCTATTTTAAATACAATGGTTTGTATATATCCTGTAAATAATATTACAAACAGTGCATTTCTTGCATCTTCTTTAAAAAAATATTTTAAGGTATTTAATAATTTTATTGTAATAGAAAATATGCCTTCTCCAGGCATCTCTTGCGCAGCTTCCAGTCATCGTCAATGTAGTGCAAAGTAAGTCCTACATGACCAGAGATCAGATGTGGCTGCAAACCTTTGACTCCATACGCAGTAGGGAAAGTAATTGAACAAATTTATCTGGAAAAATTTGATCCATTATAGGTTCTGAATGTCGGTTTCTGTTACTTTTCATTTAATCGTCCAGCCCTAATTTTTCAGATTATCTTCTTTTGTGCTTTGCAGTGTGCAAGAAAAAGTCTTTATCAGTACATCTAAAGATATTTACACATTATTAAATCAAAATACATTTACTTATAGAGAATAGAGATGACCTGACTTGGGTATTACATTGAGTAAATAAAATATTTTATAGTTATTTATTTTTTGATAAAAATTATTATTTTTCTGATTATAAAAACATAGTATTTCTAAGAAAAGTATCTGGCAGTGGTCAGATCAATTTGATATAATGGCACAACTTTTTTGTATGTGTCTCCTTTACATGAAATTAAACTATAAATTTTAATTTGAGAATGCCTCACATTTGTGCTACTTTTGTGTACACGGCTGGTAGCTCTCTGCAACTTTCAAATGGTTGCTTACTGAAGCTAAGCAGGGCTGCGCCCAGTCAGTACCTGGATGGGAGACCATATGGGTAAGCTAGGTTGCTGCCAGTAGAGGTGTTAGTGAGGCCAGCAGGGGGTGCTCAGCCTGCGGTCTGTGTAGGCCCTAATACTCCACTATAGTGAAGGGGACTCAGTGAGCACCGTGGTGTGTGGTTAGCGGTCTGGCACAATATGGCTGCTGTCTCATCATCCAGGTGGATGCTGCATCTGTAGGTGGATGAGGAAATTCCCCCAAAAATGTGTAAAGTGCTTTAAGTGTCCAGAAAGGCACTATATGAATGTAAGGAATTATTGCGGTTTGTATATTAAAGATTTATAAAATAAGCTAATTTTTTATGATTCAAATATGATTCATTATTTTTTTCAATAATTTAACAGTACCATCAGTTTACAAATTTTTACATCCTTTTAACATCACCTTTCCCCTCCCCTTCCGCATCAGATACCATAATTAGATGTTGCTATCATAAATCCAATAAACACAGATAGATAATAGAAAATCAAAAACAAACACACATACAAAACTTTAATAAATAAAAAATAAATAAAATAAGATAATTACACTTTTACCGTGTGTCTCACCACAGTGACCTTATTTAGCCAATTAGTATATTTGTGTTTTAACACAGAAAACAATTTTGAAAAAAAAATAATAATAATAACCTAAAACATGAGCTAACTGTAAAAAAAATCTTTTGTCACTTTTGTTTTTGAAAAATACTGTTTATGTACCAAAATTCATTAGTCAAAAGTATATGAAATAAGATTTTTATGCACTTGTTGTAATCCAGATATTATAATTTATTAAGGATTATAAAAATAATGCAGAACCATTTTCACTCTGCAGTTATGACTTCTGTCACATCTGCACTGTACAAGTACTAGGTTTCACTCAACTGATTTGTGTTGGGACAACATGAAGGAATTAAGTTTTCTAAAATTTGTAGTTTTGACAAATTTAAATGGATTGAGCATAAAACAATTAAGTTGTCTCAACGAAATCTCAAGAATTGTGTTGTTTCAGTTAATTTTAATATTTTTGAGTGTGAGGATGATGGTCATATATGAAAGGGACATTATCTATATAACCGCTGCTATTTTAACTAGTACCATGTTACAACATGACAAAGCAAATTTGTTTAACTCCTTGTAAAATATCTGCAGATCATGTTGTAAGCAACACTCTTATACTCTTCAATCTCTTCACCCAAACACAGCCTCTACTAGCGAGGGACATAAAAAACAAATCCCTCATTCTCACCTTCTGCTCATGGTGACCACAAATTTCAAGCAAATCAATTGAAATCATTGATTCAAACTGACAGGTACTCCAGGCACAAAGCTCAGGTAGTGCTACTCCACACCGCATGTAGAAGACATCTGAAACTCAGCTGCTAAATTTGAGACCTTAAATGTCAGCTTAAATGAAGTGTCTGCTGTTCCACTCCACTGTGAGTTTTAGAGGTTGAGAGGATACGAGAAAATGAAGGGCCGGTGGCAGGAACAGAGCCCTTAACCATCATTCAGACAGATGGATGTGAGTGACCTGCCTTGAGAAGCCAGGGCTCACGGTAACAACCCCGCACCCAAGCTCAAATGAGCCAGAGCCGCGGCTGACGTTACTCAGGGCCAATTGAGATTGTTTGAAGACAGTGAGGTTTAGAAAGGTGACATGCCATCATTTGGTAAACACTTGAGGAAGTCACAGCTGTGGTTATTGGCCATGTTACTTAATTCCGCTTGGTTTGAGAATTCAAGGTGTCTTTGGGTTTCAGATTCGAGGCCCTGCGGCTAAAGTGCCAAAATAGAGGTTTTAAGCTGTGTGTAAAGTGCTTGTCCAATTCAGACAGTTTTCATTGTATAGCACATGTCGAGTTTGTAGGACATACTAACACTTCTAAGGTGCGTTAGCAGAGATTTTGCCCTTGAAGGGCTGAAAATAGTCATTTATATATATAATAATTTTCAGAAGGTACATTCATTTAAACATTTTCAAACAATCTATGATTAATAGCTGTGTCTCAGGTTTCATACCAGTTTAATACCTTAGAAGAGGGGTCACCAGGTTTGGTCCCACAGGGCCAGTGTCCTGCAAAGATTAGCTCCAATTTGCCTCAACACCTGCCTTGTATACCTACAGAAGTAATAGCGTAATTAGCTTGTTTGGGTGTATTTAATTAGGGTTGGACTGACTGGTGACCTTTGCTTTAGGATCAAGAACATACTAATATATAAACTAAAGAATCTTCCATTTTGAAGAATCTTATGTGGGATATAAAGTTGGATGTTAATGTTTCAGTGTTTCTTTATGGGAACCGCTGATGCCAATAAAGGACCTTTATATGAGTGTATCTGTAGATTAGACAAATACAAAAAAGTATCTTGAGGTAAAGCCAGCAATGTGCAACCTAAAACATATGAGGAAACATTGGCATAAAAATTATTCCACTCTTCCCTTTAAGCTGTAAGTTACATTTGCATTTATTCATATGACAGACGCTTTTATCCAAAGAGACTTACAAATGAGGATGAAAGAACATTTCAAATCACAAGAGAGCAGCAACAATTTGTTGTAATATATTATTATTGAGTCCCTGTAATGGAGTGTCTGGTGCATTTAGAGAAGAAAGGGTGTTTCATACAAGTGTTTTGTCCAGCCCACTTAGTTTTCCCTCTGTGAGCAGTAAGCACTTAAAGGGTCACGGAACACCAAAACACATTTTTTTGAGATGTTGACAGTCATATATATGTCCCACGTTGCTAAAAACACTATTAGGATCCTTGAGTAAATTCCAGCGTGAAGACTGGATGTTGGTACCGGCTGGTACAACATGATGTCTTTGAGTTTTCAGCATTAATTCATAAGAAAGACTTGGTTCGAACCAATCAGCAGTCTTTGAAGCTAAATCATGCATATTAATGAAGTTGCATAGGCGCTCTATTGTGAATGAGGTGCAACCTCATTGTACATGATATAGCTTCGAAGACTGTTTTTACCTGTTACAGTGTTCAGAGAGACGCCACGTTGTGTTGCCAACCGTAATTAAAACAAGTGGAGGAAGAAGAATTGTTTTAAGACATGGGTCGTCAGTGTTGTTTATAAATGTGCCACAACAAAAGTTTTGTTTCCATTTTTCCTGCGATGAGAGCACCGATGGCATGTGGACCCACATGTGTGGATTACAGTGGTCTGCTCACATGCAACAAAAATATGTTTGTAAGGAACATTTTTTTTACCTGAGAGCTTTTCACATCTGGAAATTGTGAAATCAGGGTTTGCCACTTGTCTCCTTTTAAAAAGAGGCGCGATTCCAGTTTGTGTTGATTGTCCTGTCTTGTTTATGTTTATTCAGATGGCAAAGTTAGTTCATATCGTCAGCAGTATTCTTTCAGTTTTTAGGGACATACCTTAGTCACAATGATTTAGTTACCAAGTTTACAGTATGTTAATATCACTACAATATTATGGACTGAAAGATTCGCTGTAAATGCCGCTCTCAAAATGTAAACACCTAAATCAAACTATTGCAGTCGTATAGGATTTTTGCCACATTTTGTGACAGGATAGTTTATATATACACAGCTGTTTGATGCTATTCTCTGTACCTACCGAGTCTCTGCATCTACCAAAAAATGCGGAGGATTTTTTTTCTCCCATTCGTCATGCAGTATCAAAAATTCCATTAAAAACACACTCTTCCAGCAAATCCTTGTTTGTCACGGGGGGCATGCCTAAAATGTTCCTGAATGAAAGTGAAAGAGCCAAACTGCAGTTAAAGTCAACAAATTAGGAATGAAACACCCGAAATTACATGAAACTCTGGAGGTATTGTGGAAAGTGTGGTGACACAATAACGTTAATCGAATTATGTGCGAAATCATGTAAAACGGGATCATGAAAGGAACTTTCAAAAAGCAACTTATGTAAACACCTTAATCATATTATTGTCTTATTCAGATTTAGGCAAATAATTTGATTACTAATGTCTAAGTAAACATAATCACTGTCTATCTCCCCTGCATCTGTGTTCGTGTTGCTGCTGTGAAAATCAGCTGTAGTGCACCTAATGAAACTTTCGTCAAAAATTTGTGGCTGCTATGTGTCAGCCTAGCCAATTGCAATGTATTGTGACAAAACCCCTCTCATTTTATAATTTAATAAAAATATATATTTATTCATTTATTAAATATTCATTGTGTCTTATGACTTTATTATTAAAACATTTAATGTTTACAAATTGTCCCTACTTCCATTGCATTTCATCAAATCCCTTTTTACATTTTAAAGAAATGTGAGTAATAGAAATGAACTTTTAATAGAGATCATAACTTATAGCTCATAATACACATTGATCTTCAAACTTTTTCAAACCTTTTACATTAATAGCTGTGATACACACTGAGTTAAAGGTTATATCCAAAAAAGGCATAATGGGACCCTCTATTTTAGTTAAAATCACTTTAATTTGAAAATCTGCACATGAATATGAGCATGATAGTCTGCCAGTTTTGTTTTAGATTTCCCTCAATAAACAAGATACCATCAAGAATAGAACAGATGTTCTTTTTTGCCTACATTACAGCCATTCTTCTTCAGTACATCAGCACCATCTTCAGTTTGGCTATAACATCCCCAATGTCCTATATGCTGCCAGAGCGAAGATACTTGAAATTTGACTTCCACCACAAATCATTTTTAATGAATCCCAGTGCTCCTCTTCCAAAAGACTCTCCTGCAACCTCAGTTACTTACAAAAGATGGAAGGAAGGAACAAACTAGAGTTGTGCTGCTTCTGTGCTTTGTGCAACAAACTATTTTTGGTCACAAAGAAATAATCTTTAAGAGAAGCCAAGGGAGCATACACTTGTCTCATGTTTGTTTAATTGTCAGGATTTGCATTTGTCTGCTAAAGAAGAGGGAAATGTATTATTGGATTGGGGATGGGTGGCACGGTAACTGTGTTTAGCACTGTCGCAAGAAAGTCACTGGTTTGAGTCCCTGCAGGGCCAGTTGGCATTTCTGTTTGGGGTTTGCATGTTCTCCCCGTGTTGGTGTGAGTTTCTTCTGTGTGCTCCGGTTTCCCCTTCAGTCCAAAGGCATGCGCTCAGTGAATTGGAGAAACTATGTGTATGTGAATGAGTGTGTATGGGTGTTTCTCTATATTGGGTTCAGGCTGGAATGGCAGCTGATGCGTAGATATATGCTGGATATAGTTGGCGGTTCATTCCGAAGTATGTATAAAAAAGATGATACATCTCGCAGTGAAGCAGTGTACCAGAGCTTGATTCGTTTTGTCATTATCACATGATCAGTGACGTCCAAAGATTTGTTTTCGTCTATACCCACATGACTGCTTCGGATTATGATTTAAAGGTTTAAACACCCTTGTGGGTTAGTAAAGTGTATAGCGAGAGACTAGGCATCGATTACATACATTTTTACTGTTTCAAAACACTGCACCGGTCCCACGCACCAGTAATTCAACTAAAATACAATAGTAATTTATAGTAAAAAGCTTTTGGACCATGCTAAATGTAACATATGTATATGTAAAAACTACAGTAATTGAGTAATTTGTTTATATTACTATTGTTGTATTACTACATGACTGTGTTGGTCAGTTGTAAGTGTTTGACATTTTTGCAACACAGTGCTTTCCCACACTTTAACCAGCCGAGGTCCTCATTGAGCTCTGATTTGGAAAGCTTCAAGTAACGAACCTTTTTCAGATAAAATTTAGACGAATGGTTCACTGGTTCAGAAAGCTTCATTTCACCATCACCAGTTAGCATTAGGGGTCACCACAGCGCAATGAACTGCCAACTTATCCAGCATATGTTTCACGCAGTGCATGCCCTTCCAGCTGCAACCCATCACCAGGGAACATCCATACACTCTCATTCACACACATACACTATGGACAATTTAGCTACCCAATTCACCCATAGCGCATGTCTTTGGACTTGTGGGGGAAAATGAAGCATCTGGAGGAACACGAGGAGAACATGCAAACTCCACACAGAAATGCCAACTGACCCAGCTGAGGCCTGAAGCAGCAACATTCTTGCTGTGAGGTGATCGTGCTACTCACTGCACCACTGTGATGCCCCACAAATATTCAATAAAAAATATTGATATTAAAAATATTGATTGGTTACCAATAAATTGATATTAATAAACTGAATGGTTGTTCTCAGTCATGTGTGTAGCTTTATTGGTTGTTTCATGTCATGTGATCACCTTTGGTTGATATATATGGTAGTGCTGCGTGGATGGCGGTTATATCGGCGGGCGCTGCAGAAAATCCATTTGTTAGCTGGGTTGAGTAATAAAAAATTGCATTACGATTAATTGCGGGTGGGTCATGGGTGGATGTAGTGGGACATAGCAGTTGACTAGCGAAAAAGCAGAGAGTGGACTTCGCAGAATGTGAAGATGAGATGCCCAAAATAATGGATGAAGTGCAAGAGTACTGTTCAAACTTTCAGTTAGAGAAGTCATCAGAGAAAAATCAGTTATCATTCTGGGAGAAACAAGATCGCTTATTTACATGATTGCAGTGCCATGCAAGGAGACGCTTGTGCATTCCTGCAACAAGTGGTGTGAGCGAACACTCATTTAGTGCAGCTGGCTGTGTTTTGGAGGTGAGGCGGAATCACCCGAATCCAGGTACAATAGATGCTTTTCTGTTTTTGCACAGTGCAAAGAAAAAAGCCAAGTAAACATAACATAGCTGCCGTTTAGGCTGAAGTGCATGACCGTGTTCATGTTTTGGTCGTGGGTCTGGAGATGGTTTATCCCTCAGCCTCGTGGCCGGACCGACTAGATGGGTGTATGTGGAGGATTAAAAGGCAAGACCTTCTAGCCTCCCATCCCTTTCTTCCCGGAAGTGCACAGTGGGCTCACACAGTCTTGAGGGCACCTTTCTCTGCCTGATCTGCGTGTGCCTTCGCCTCACCACCTTGGTGGAGCAGCCAGGGAGTACGAGTCGATTCCCCAGATTGAGAGTGCCATCACGGGCCCGCGTAGTGCCTCCATCTGCTGGAATTAGCCTCAACTCCCGTCTAAGGCGTGTTGGTCCTCTGCCTCCCGAGCCAGAGCCCACACAGCCGTGGGCCACGCTGCTTCCACCCTGCACGTCAGGGTCCATGCGCGAGCGCTGGCCCGGTTGCCTGGGGGTGGTTCCGACCCAGGCTTGTTGCAAGCCCCGCACCCGACTGAGCTCCACGGACCTCAAGTCCGCTGTGTGTGCCCCGGGAAGGACGATGGCCACGTTAGTGGTCCAAGAGCACCACCTCGGGCTAAACCTGGCAAAAATATGCGCGGAGTTGACAAAGTTAACGTTCTTGACTCCCCCATATACCAGTCTGGCCTGTTCGGCGACACCATTGGTGGATTCACCCAGGAATTCACGGCGGTGCAGTCGGATACGATGGACCATCCATCGGCGGGGATGTAAAACCGATCCCCCCCGCCGAACCATCCATATCCACTGCTTGTCGTTGAGAGCGCCCGTCTACGAGTGCTGCTCTGCCCCTGCCTGCTCCTCCGGCCAGCGGCAGCGCCGAGCACCTCACAGGCAACCAGCGCTCCCCGTCACCGGTTAACGGACCGCGAAGCTCTCCTGAGACGGGCCATCCTGCTCTCTCCCTGGTGTGGGGCCGGACTCTCAGAGAGAGCATTTTTCCCTTCCCTGGATGTGACAGCTCGAATACTGCCAGTCTGGGACGCGATTGGCGTACTTCGCCAGTGGCTCACGAGGTCTGGGAGGACGGTCTCCTTTCTCTCACACCTCCAGCCCTCCCCTCCGGAGTCTGGGTGTAAGGTGAGTGAATCTCTCGCCTCCAGCTCTTCCGCGGGACCCCAGCGCTCCCCGGATCAGCACTCCTACTCCACGCTACCCCACTGCTGGTACATCAGCGATCATAGCGATGCAGTCATTAGCGAGAGCTCTGCTTGCCTGGTTAGCGCGGGCCAGCCCTTCGCGGTGGCTCATACGCACGATCAGACTCGGCTACGCGATTCAATTCGCGAATGGCCTCCCAAGTTCACGGGGGTGTTTCTTACCAGAGTCAGCCCTGTGCCCGCCCCTGTCTTGCGAGAGAAGATTGCTGTCCTCCTGGCGAGGAGAGCAATTGATTATGCATAGAGACAAGGTGTTCCAGCACCTCCACCTATTGGGTTTTCAGGTCAACCGAGAAAAGAGCAAACTCGCCACCGTGCAGAGGATCTCTTTTCTCCGGTTGGAGCTGGACTCGGTCACTATGACAGCGCGCCTCTCCGGAGAGCCCGCTCCGCTAATGCTGAACTGTCTGATAGAGTTCGACAGCAAAATAGTGGTCTCACTGAAATCTTTTCAGAGGCTCCTGGGGCATATGGCTTCCGCAGCCGGGCACACAACGGGTGACTGTCACTACGCTGTGTCGCCGCGCCCTCAGCCCCTGGAACGATCCCTCGTTCCTACAGGGCTGAGTGCCTCTAGGACAGGTGTTCAGAAATATTGTCGTTTTGACAGATGCTTCCAGCACAGGCTGGGGGGCCTTGTGTTGCGGGCATGCAGCCGTGGGCCTGTGGAAAGGAACCCAGTTGCATTGGCATATCAATCGCCTAGAGCTGTTGGCAGTGTTCCTCGCTCTCTACCTTTTTATCGGTGCTGGAGCGACATGTGCTGGTCAGGATGGACAGTACAGGGGCGGTGGTGTATATCAACCGCATGGGGGTATCCACTCTCGCCGCATGTCTCAGCTCGCTCGCTGTCTGCTCCCCCGGAGTCATACGCGGCGCAATCGCTGCATTCCATTTATCCACACCGAGCTCAACCGTGCAGCCCATTCGCTCTCACGGCAGTTTCGCCTGGGAAAATAGACACTCCACCCCTAACTGGCCACCTGTTATGGGCTGCGCCTTCTCACTCTAACTCAGAGATTCGTGCGCTCTCGCTTGAGTTCCCCACTTGGCGAACCCTGCAAAGTCCACTGGCTCACAGCTGGCCCCTCTCTGGCCCAATCGGACTTGCTTTCTACTCTCCTTGTGATGGCCCATCCCTGGCACATCCCCTGGAAACAGGGGACAGGCACCGTTTGGCACCCGCATCCAGATCTATGCCTCACATACGGTTCATAGATGGAGAGCGGAGGACTTAGGTGACCTGCCCATTAAGTGGTTAACACTGTCACTCAGGCTGAGCACCCTCTACGAGGCTTGCCCACGCCCTGAAGTAAAGTCTATTCGCTGTGTGGTTACCTTTTTCCCTGAGAAGGAAACCCTGAACATGCCAGATCAGAGTGATGCTATCCTCCTTCAGTTGACTGGAGCTAAGACTGTCCCCTCCGCTCTGAGGGGTTGACGTTACGATCATCCCTGCTCTAAGGATGCGGCGATGGCGGCGCCCTGGGAAGTATCGTCTCATCATCCAGTTTCCAGAGGCGCGTAACATGAATATTAATTATTCCTGTTTCCCTCTCATACCCACTTGGAGATCTCTCTTAGGAGAGGTCTGCTCGATCACTCGACTCAGTATCTTAAGATTTCTGTCCAGGTAGACAGCTCTGCTGGTCGCGTTTGCATCGGCCAAATGGGTGGGTATATGGAGGCATTTTCGGTCAGCGAAATGTGCCAGTGTGTTGGGCCGGCCCACTCTCACGTTTACCTGAGACCCCCGCCCACCTAGGTGCTCTAGGTTCCTACAGCATTCTTTCAGCTATGTAGTGAACCTGTAAGCGCTGCCCACGGAGGAGGCAGACCCAGCCCCTTTAGGAGTGAGAGTGCGCTCCTCGAAGCACGCATCCTTTTGGGCGTTAGCACGCGGCGCCTCTCTAACAGACACTGCAGAGCAGAGGGCTGAGCGACACCTATTGCGAGATTTATTAATCTTGAGGGGAGCCAATTTCCTCACGCAGTAAATGAAAAATTCGGTTAGGTGTTGTAAAAGGCTTGCTGCGCCATTTTCTCTAACACGGAGATACGTACGCTTTTTCGCTCTGTCAGTAAAGTTCCCCGCTGGCGAGCCCTGCAGATATTCCTCCGAGGCCCCCCATCATCTGACTCAGCGTTATTGGTCTGCCCGCTGGTCAGCCCGCGTTCTGGGTATAGGTGCCCGCTATGTGCGATCCTCACTAGGCGATCCCATATGCTTATACTGCCACGATGCAGTCCCCCCTCACAGGCGGACCCGTGTCTTCCCTCACCGCTAACCATCTTGTATTCATATGCGTACTCCCCCTTCTCAGGGCTAGTCCATATGCTCTCTCGCCACCAGTCTCCCCACTTGGGTAGCAGGTGGCCTCCGCAGCGTCCTTCCTATCGGGACTGCACGCAATCCCAACGTACTGTCGTATTAAATTCCTAAAAATTATTCTAGACGCATTTGCGGGTCCCGAAAAATATATCTAAATCCGTAAATCTTCTGTTGAAGTGGGATAAGTAAGGGCCAGGGAACACGTTGAAAGGCGTTTTCCATACATTTCCCCATAGTGGAAGTTTTTCCATAGTGGAAGTCCCCCCCCCTCTGGGAATGTAACCATCATTCCCAGAGGGGGGGAACGGAAATGCTATGTTCCTTTGCCATAATGATTGCCCCTTAGCTGTTGAGTTGAAAGTCTCTTCCACTAAAAAATGATGCTTGGCTTTATGCGTGCTGTGCTCTTATAGCTCTTATACCTTAGTAATCGGAGCGATCCGTGCATCTCTAATATACGGTATAGCTCTCATGTTGCCTTTGTTCTTTGTCTAGCTATATTTGGGTTTATCATGTCATATCACACAAGTCTGTTTAATTATGCCAAGTGAAGTGGTGAGCAGAACGAGGCTTCGTGATACATTGAAACAATCGAAGCTAGTAGTGGGCAGAGCAAGGCTTCATGAAACACTGTAAGAGTCATAGCAAATGTGTCCTGGCTGTGAAACATTTCGAAACCTGTCTCTGTAGTGATGCCTTGTCATCGTTTTTAGTTATTACTCTAAAACAACATCAACAAAGAAATAAAAAAAATGTTATGTGTTAACACTGAAAAAGTTAAGTATGGCTGTAAATATATATATTTAAAAAATTATATAGGAAATTAAAGCCTAAAAATCTGACTTCTCTCACACAATGCTTATTTTTTTGCATTAGTTATTGAAGTCATCTTTCAGGCATGAAATATTCGAATTCAAATATACAGCGGCTACTGGAGTGGAACATTCTCCACCGTTTCATTACCCTACTTTGGTGCTTCAAGCGCATAAACCTTCCTCATAGCCATGCAAAGCACCCTGCTGCAAATTTGGAGCAAATAAGAGCACAAACCAAGCGTGAAAGAGTGCGAGAACGAGAAAGACACCGAAAACGTCCTGTGTTAGGGAGATCTCTGAGCTCTGATGGATGGGGCATTCATTTAAAAGTCATTTTGAAGTCTTCATCATGCACAATAGGTCTTTGCGGCGCTTTGCAGCTTGTTATTAATTCTGAACGCAGACTAAAGCACATTCATCTTCAGGTGCGGAAAGAGGGACTCATTTATACAGGCGAAGAAGTTAAGCATAGTCTCCACTGGGAGATGAAACACATACCTGCCCCGATGTCATCATTCACCAATGCCTAATAGCTCAGAAAAGGGGTCATTATTAATCAGGGACGACCTTTCATCTTGCTTCTCTCCATGATGTATCGCATGAATGTAGACACTGTCTGCTTAATAAGAGCTGTTGGGTATTTGGTCTACCTTTTTTTTGTCTTGTTGCTATAGATACGAAATATATCGAGACATATGTGACAACATGTTTGGAGATTGTCAACCTTTTTTTGGAAGACCTTGTAAGGTGTTTGTCTTTTCGTCGTTTTTTAATTTTTTTGTTTTGTGGTGGATAACACCAGTGTTAAAGATGTATTATCGCCACCTACTGTTTTGGAGTGCGAACCAGAGCATGTCATAAAAAAAGTAAAAAAGCTTAATCAGTTATGTACTAGGGTTGGGTCTATAGACGATGGTATCATTCATTGTTGTAGCCGATAGACATCACAATGCTGAGCCGGCATCGCGATCCTCCACCCCGCCCACGTTGCAGCAACAACCCATTTGCGAAAAATACACACGGCCCTGTTTACACTAATACGTCGTAAAATGACACACTAATATTTTTTTAAAATGGCATTTTAGAACAAAAACAATCTACGTCCACACTGGCGTTTCACCAAGCATTTCTGAAAAGCCCTCCTTCCACATTATACTGCTGAAAATGCACATCACGTGACCACACACACTCACACTACACACTCTGTCATGTGCTGCAGCCTATTTGCGCGTCTGAGCTCCAGCAGTCAGCGGGTGCTTCGAGCACAAAACCCCAGAGAGCAGTGCACGTCGGACAGTTTATCAAAGATGTACCACTGGATCGCTTCTCACTATAGTTGTTAAACATGAAATTTAATTAATCTAGTCTCTATCTAATGACACTTCGAATCTATCAGGTAACGTGTCACAGCGTCAACAGATACTGTTTGTTGTGCACCTTTTTCACCAACCATTATAGCGACACAGATCACTCTGCCTATTCATGCCAGAGTCCCTGAGAAAAAGTGATTGGCAGGTGGTAATTTGTGTGTAACTTATCTTTATTTATTTATGATTTTGTTATGGTAAAACAAAGACCATGCGGGTCAGGTAGTTGAAATGGTAGGCTACAAATAATTAATTCATTATGAATTAATTAATTGTTTATTAAAAAAATGATTCACCACTGCCTAATGCCATCGTGAATGGTGATGTTTCACATTTGACATCGTACGATGCCAAATTGGGTGACATCACCCAACCCTATTTTGTACTTACATGAAAATAAAATAAGCTCTCTATTCCATAAGTGATTTTATTTCTAAAGTTTTATTTCATTCTCTCTCTCTCCTAAGTTCCTTTTTCATTGTTTGTGTTTCATTATAAAACTTGGCTTACACAAAGGATATGTTTTACAGATTCTTCCACACCACACGGTTCACATAATCCTGTTGGATTTCTATTTAGCAATTTTGTCTTGTTTAGCATGAATTTATAAACTCTTAATCTTGTTAAAATGCTTTCTTCTTTTGGTATTTCTTTTTAATGTCCTCACTACTTATTTTTCCCATTGTATTTTTTTAAAGATGTCATCCTGCTGTAATATATTTGATTTTATAGTTTAGACTTGTCTTCCTTTTTCTGTCTTGTTTCCATGCTTCTTCTTTTTCTTCTTCTTCTTCTTCGTTTTATTGGCAGTTGGCATACAAGTTATTATGCTGCGTTCCAATTCGCATACTTACTGTACACTGTACCCTAAAAGTATCTACTTTTTTGTAAAGGAAAACTATATACTTTTAAGTGTGTGACAGAAGAGTATGCAAGCTTTGGGACACACTACTTCCTCATCAACAGATTTTTGTGTTGCTTAGTTATGAGCCCTGTCAATCATCCACACATCCTCCACATTTCTGTCATATTTAATTTCCTACCTTTTTGGAGAAGCAGCAGCAGGTTAATCTTTCATGCAGAGAAATCTCTTCAGGTCTTTGGATAATTATGCATCCAGGCGTTAATGTCCAAACACATCTTTATATACGTTCAGTATTGTTGTTGCAGATGAAATATAACACAGAAAAGTCAATTTAAATATTTTCCAGTGGGCTAGATATTAATTAACAGTCATACAAACATCTTTACTGAAGCCTCTCTACTTGATGTTTGGTCTCGTGTTTGTAGTTTATTTAAACGTTTCACCCACAATGTATTGTAGGCAATATCAGCGGTTAGAGTATGGACAGTTCTACACTTAATTTTTTTTTTTTTTACCAGAAATAGTAAATCATCCGGGAACCTTTGGCATACTCTTTTTCAACATACTACAATTTGGGACATACTAATACTGTTTTCAAATACTATTTAGGAAGGATAGTATGCAAATTGGGATGCAGCATATGCCTATTACCACCTGCCATGCTTCTTTGTTTGTGTGTCATGTTTTCATTGGTTTCCTGTATTTTGTATCACATTCTGATTGGTTGTTCTTTGTCATGAGACTAGTTCTAATTAGTTGTTTCGTGTCATGTGATCTACTTTGGTTGATAAATATAGTATTCATTTTGTCTTTGATCTTTGTCTAGCTATGTTTGTGTAACACCACTGTTTGAGTAAGTTTTTTATTTTATCATGCCATGCCACCCAAGACTGTTTAGCTATACCAAGCAGAGCGAAGCTTCAGTTGAAAGAAACAATTAAAGCAAACTTGTAGATGCTTTTGGAATGTTCTGTCACCCTTCTCTACATGCACCTAGTGGTCATTTTTAAGTATTGCTCAAGAGGAAACTGTTAAGCAAATTGATAAATTATAATAAAGGTTGCTATACTGAATCATCAAGTAGAATTAGGGGAGACCTTGGGTTTGAATCCAAATCATAGTCATGGAGTAAATATTTAAAATTTGTGTTTTTTATTGCTCTGTTGTAATGTGTTGCAGCTAGGGCTGCACAATATATCATTTCAGCATCGATATCACAATGTGATCATTCACAATAGACAAATCACAGGATATATGCAATGTTGAGTTTGTATAATAATTCATCATTTGCATGTGTTTTTGATGCCTGGAATTGTATAATGATTTTTAAAGCACTCAGGCATAATAAATTGTACCACTTGTCACTTTAACAACGATTCATTTTATTTAATTATTTTTATTTTTATCATTTAGTTATACTCAGTTATATTCAGTTGTTGTATCTTTTTCTTAATTGTATTCATAAATTGTTATGCATGAAAATACTCACAACATGTGCAAAAATACAGAAATGCACTGCAAATAGCACAGACCACAAATGTATCGGGGGACCCCAAAAAGTTTATAGATTGTTTATTAGATTTTATGGAGATGCAAATATTAAACATCAATTCATCAATCATTGCCTAAACATGTGCATGAACAAACTCACAACACATGCAAATACAGAAAAGTATTGCATATAGCACAGACCACAATGAAAATGTGTCGGGGAAATTTATAGATAGTTTGTTCGATTTATGATGATACGCTCCCACTACAGAATGATCCCAATTGATCTAACATTATAAATTCTTTCCAAATAGAGATAGTAAGTCATCTGGTGAAATTGTA
>CAIGQZ010035027.1:10391975-10403390 GCA_903798205.1 Danio tinwini
CAAAAATATGAATTTGTGGCTTATTTCAAGAGTTCACACTTAGCTGATGATTGATTATAATTGATTATATCTCCTGTCCTGGGAGAGAGCCCTGAGCTCATAAGATCCTCGAGCCTGGGGCTTTCTTCAGTTTGCAGGGTGAGAGTGGAGTTTGATCTCAGGTAGGTCTTGAGAACTCCCTTCTAAATTAGAGATGATGACAGATTATAAATTGCTATGTAGAGATACAGTTGTCTGCTGGTTAAGAGCTTGACTATAGTGCTAATTTAATTTGATCAAATGACTTAAGACTAATGTTTTTGGACTATGGGGAAAACCCACGTGAGAACGGGGAGAACATCTAAACTCTGCACAGAAATGACAAATGGCCTGATAAGGATTTGAACCAGTGACGTTCTTGCTGTGAGGCAACAGTGCTACCACTGGGCCACTGTGAATCATGCGTTAGTTAATGCGGGACCAGTAGTGATCAAACATAAGCATGTGCTCCTCTCGAAATTAGTTTATAATTAAACTTCACTTATGACAGAATTCTAAGTTTGAAAGAAAGAGGGAGATGGGATAGGGAAGGGTCTGCAAAATGCAATTCGAACTTCGGGAGGCCTGCACCGCAGTTGATGTCAGCACACTGCCCACATGGCTATGTGTTATTATATGTATTTTTTCTGACCCTGCCAATCAAACCCTGGTTCAAAAGGTCTGTCACAAAATGCTTGTGAAATGTTCTGATGCTTTGAATCACCTTAGTCATGTGACATGGGTCTTTCAAATCACAATTCTGAGCAGTGTTTCAAAACATTAGTGCTTTCATGATCTAAACATTACATTGAATTTGCTTCAGTAAAAATGCGTTGATTTTGATTCAGCCATCCCTAAACATGTCTTGTTTATATTTTTTTGTTTTTTGGATCACTTTACTAAAACTGTACTTTGGTTCCTACAGTACTTGCCTTGGTGGGCCATTCATTAAAACTCATTAGCTAAACTCAGCAGCAGCATCTGAATTGGTGAGCTTCTAGTATAAGCTTTAACATATAGGTAATAGTAGTAAGCACAATACAAAGGAAATGATTTCATCCTTGCCATTTTCTCTACAATAGATATTAAGTTTGTATTTTAAGTCCAAAATATACTAAAGCATAAAATGTAATACAATCTTGGTCACATTTTATTTTACTAGAATTGATTCTTAAACTAAAGTGGTACCTACATCTATAGGATTGGGTCGATAAATGATTTGAAGACCTTAATTTAAACTCCATCATCTGAACTGGCCAGTTTTTTCTCACCTTTTACCCTTCTGTTGAGCGTCTAAAAATAAGCCTCAGAATATATAGTAGGCACATTACAAGGGAAAACGATCTCATGTTCGCTGTATTCTCTCTTCACATTGGCTTGATCTGAGCAGAATTCTTTATCATTGTTGCATTAGGGCTGAAAAGACGGGAATGGGTGAGATGGGTTTTTTCCTGCTCGTCTTCTCCAGATCACAGTGTAATGTGCTAATGGATTCCACCGCAGCTCAGACGTCTGTGTGAGTGGGCAGGAACTCTGTTACTATAAATCCATTGCCTACAAGCCTTTGATCTTCCAGCAGTGCATCAAACACTTCTGAATTACTCTGTCTTTTGTCTGTGCAGCTGTGTGGCATCAACAAGTCTCATTTAATATACACTTCCAGAAAAGCATTCGAATGTCATACTGAAGCAGTAGAAGGCTACGTTTACACAACAACATTGTAGCCAAATACAGAAAAAAAAGACCTTGCGTTTGCACAACACATTTATCCACTAAATAGACAAAAAGTATGTATTATGTATGCCAGGCCAGTATTTGGCATAGCCACCTTGTTAGTAAACAGTGATGACATGTTTGCAGCTGCTTAGCACTGCTGTGTACACTGTAAAAAGCGAAAACTTAAACAAATTGCTTCAACTTATTACAATTAAATAAAGTTTGACAAACTTAATTTATGACAGTTTGCAGTAATAAATTAAGTTATTTTTTTTAGGTGTAACAAGTTTGTGATTTATTTAAGAGAACAAGAACGGAACAGTACATACAGTACAGTAGAAATCATTTCCTTCCATAATAATATAATAATAATACATTTTTTACAGTACAAATAATTTTTTTCCCATGTTATTATAATAATAATACTTTTCAAGAGTTAACACTTAGCTGATGATTGATTATAAAGTGTGTTTGGCATGTTGTCCCAGGAGAGAGCCCTGAGCTCATAAGATCGTCGAGCCCAGTGCTCCCTCCCATTTACAAGGCGAGGGGGGAGTCTGAGCTCAGGTAGATCTTGAGAACTCCCCTGCTTTTTGAAGCTAGTGAGCAATTAGGGATTGTTATAAAGAGATAACTATTTACTAGGAGCACGCTTATAGTGCTGATTTGGATTGGTCAATTAACTTAAGTTGCATGTTTTTGGATGGTGGGAGGAAACTGGGGTGCCTGGGAGAAATCCATGTGAGCACAGGGAGAACATGTGAACTGCACAGAAATGTCGACTGGCTTGGCAAGGACTAGAACCAGTGACGTTCTAGCTGTGGGGCAACAGTGCTTACCACTGGGCCACCGTGCCGCCCATCTAGGAAAGGAGGAGGAGTGGGGAGGAAGGGGGATTTTTCAAAATGAAGATGACTATGGTATGGAACTTATGGAGGCTTAGGAATCGTCTGATTGGTGAATCATAAATTGGCTAATGCGGGATCAGCCATGATCAATCATAAGCACGTGATCCTCTTGAAATTAGTTAATAAATAAACTTCACTTATGTTTTGTGGCAATACTTGTACTTGCAATAAATAAATGACTAAAACTTGTTACACCTAAAAGTACTACATTTATTACTAAAAACTGTCATAAATGAAGTTTGATAAACTTAATTCATTTAATTGTAACAAATCAAGGTAATTTGTTTAAGTTTTCACTTTTTACAGTGTATGTAGAAATTCCTGTGTAGGCCAATCCGCTCAAGTCATGATATGTAGAATACTGTTTCTGAATACCGAATAGATTAATGTTAAAATATCTTTTAATTAATGAAATAGCCTTTTATATCTCTATTTAGTCATGTCACACATTAGGCAAATCTTTTACAAAATCTTTGCAATCTCTGGTCTTGCTTCATCCCAGAGAATATATTTAAATGATATATATATATATATATATATATATATATATATATATATATGTATATGTATATGTATATATAACACTTATCCCTGTCTGACCATCTGATATTAGGCATGACTATAAACATAACGGTCATGATTTTTTTTTAAGTACTACTCCATGATGTGAGTGTTTGTTAGTTCCATTTGTTGAGCCTTGTCTATAATTTGACTTAAAATGTGGCATGTAACTGAGCAACAACAGCGCTACCACATACTTTGCCATTGTTGTGCATGTTTGTTAGCACATTTAATTGACCCATCCCTAACATGTACAATGCATGTGTACAATGTCAATATTTACAGTACGCATACATAGTAATGTGTACAATATGTTTACACAAATGCATTACAGATGGCATTTTCAAATATGTGTACTTTGAAATCTGTTTTTAAATGTATGCATTTTCAGTCCTCAAAATTCCATTGTCGCGTAAATGATACAACTGTATAAAGATTTCTCATTTTTGGCTAAACATTAGCATGTAAACAACCCCTAAATGTTAAAAAAATATATATTTTTTTATGTACACTGCAGTTGAAATGTCTGCTGTGACATCTCTGTAAATGTACAATTCTGTAGCATTTCAAATCTCAGACAAAATATATCCAGTAAAATTTCTAGCTTTACGTCTTTTGTTGTTTCACATGATATGCCTAATTTTTTAAGCTATTAAGTAAGGAATAATTGATAACTTTTTGGATGATATATAATGCACAGCAGATGTGGTAATGCAATCACACATTATTTTCTAGTAATTCATGCAGTCAATTATTTGGTCTCTCATGACATTTTCTCAAGACATTTGTCAGGTTTTTGACCTCTAGTGTGTAAGATTAAGTACGAGCTTATCAATCAATTCCAAAACATTGTTTTTTGAGGTAGTACTAGATACTTAAGTTATTTATATGCTGAAATGTCATATATGGGAATATGTACATTCTAAAATGTAATTTTGTTGCAAAAAATGTGGATATATACTGTACATATGTCAAACCTTGATTCATCTTAAAAGGCTTTTACTTCAGCAAGAAAGACATAAATTGACTTGAGTGACAGTAAAATTGTTCCCAGAATTTATTACAAAAGAATACTTTTATTTTGAACTTTTAGTTTTTTAAAGAATCTAAAAATCATAATCTTTTAGCAAAAAGCTTCATTATGCTCATTAATCAAAATCTTAGATCAAAATCTTATTGTTGTTCATAAGGAACTTCCATTTTTCAAGTGCATCTGATGCTTTTCTTTAATGAGGTTAATGAAGGAGCCATTGACTCAGTTTAGAGGTCTGGCATAATTCAGTTCCTCAGAGGACTGTCCTGTTTGAGAGGGTGCCTGGAGGTTCTCCAGAGGGTTAAGCCATTCTGGTGGTTTGAGGAACCAAAATAATACTTTAAAAGTACAGCAGAAGTAGAAACACATTTTTGCTTCTACTGTGATTTAATTTATGTGCAGTATTTGGTCAATTTCTAGAGCTTAGAGCTTCAGTATAATAGATTTGATTAAATGAATGTTGCTTTTTAAATAAAAGTTCTAGGTTTAGTAATTTTTGTCTGAACCCCATTTGAGTTCAGAATTGGTCAAACTCCAATTTGTTATGGAGCTTATGATTAACAGAAACTTACGCTATTTGTTCTTAGAAAAAAAAATCTGTAATAAGAGAAATGGTTTGTAACCGTGCATGTTGTTGAGAGCTTTTAAAGTTTTATATAGCTGTAATTGTCTAAATGATTACTTTGAGCTCCATGTACATTAAGCTCTATCTCAAATTGAAAAACAGACACAGTCTTTGTAATCCTCTGATAACAGAAGAGACAAAGCAGGCATTCTTTTCTCATGGAAATGAGTACATGAAGTGCCTCCAGTAAGATGCTGTATAAAATTAAGTGTTTTTCAACATATGGGCTACTCTTGAAAAAAGAAAATACTTACAATAGAAGATATAACCACTGTGGTACACTACAAGGGACAAGCATCAAAACACTGAAATGTAATACAGCTAAATCTTATTTTTGCATTAATTTATTTTTATATTTTTCTGAAGATATTGATTTGTAGAAGACTAAATCAATAGACTATATTTTATATATATATATATATATAAAATATAAAATTCACACTTGACTTTGTTGCATCATGCAAAAATTACATTGCCGTAAGAAAAAAAAGATAAGTGACATTGGTGTACAAATAAATACCCTTAAAAAAAAAACGAGTGTAAAAAGTTCAGTCAAGGTTTTATTGACTTTTATTGCGGTATAATTTTGTCTTGTTTGAGTATTTCAGAAACTGCAAATGTACTATTTTTGATTTTTACATCACCATTTGGATAGCAAAGTCAGAATTTGGCATAAACAACTTGAAATCATGGATCCATAGCCTTATATCAATCGTTTGGGCTGCTGGTGGTGTAATGGTGTGAAAGATTTTCTAGGCACACTATGAGAATCATTTAAATGCTAAAGCCAACCTAATCATTGCTGCTAACCGTTCCCATTCCTTTATGACTACAATGTGCCCAACTCATGATGACAGCTAGCAAACGAAGCTAGTGTAACAAAGCTTTTGGTCAGAGTACAACAGGTCTTCCGACTGAGCCTGTTTTCTCCCAAGGTTTGTTGTCCACTTCTATCAATTGGTAGAGTTTTGGTTCCCTGACAACTCCTCTGTATTGCTTGGTTGGGTATGGTGGAGAAGAGCATTCAGTGGATCATTCTTCAACAGTGACTTTCATATAAAGAGCTTCTGAATCAGTTTTAGGCCCGGTTTACACTAGTACGTTTTAGTTTTAAAATGGTGTTTTAGAATGAAAACGATCTGCTTCCACACTAGCGTTTCACCCAGCGTTTCTGAACAGCTCTCCGTCTACATTAAAACGGTGAAAACGCACATTACATGACCACACACACACACACACACACACACACTCTGGCATGCACTGCAGCGTTCTTTGAGCACATGCCCATATGGGGAGTTATGCACGTCGGACTGTTCATCACGGATCTCCTGCTGGATCTAATCTCACTATATTTGTTAAACGTGATATTTAATTCATCTTGTTGTCTATATCTAACAACATATTCCCTAACTTTGGTCTTTTGAATTTATTACTCGTTCTCAGGTAACGTGCTTTGGCTGAGTGCAAAGATAAGTTAGGTTAATATCTTAATTAATGTAACCACGTACACTGATTTTGCACATCTGACTGTTTGCTTGCCTTTATTTTCTCTATTGTATAAACTTATGGTGCGTTATACTTTTATAATAGCAATTATTAATTATTAAAACTGATATTCAATGTAAGAGAGGGTATGTTTTGTATTTTCAATGAAAAGGAACTGAGGCAGTAAGGCTCCGTTTTGTTATAAATATGCATGAAGATGACGCTCATATTATGCAGCTACACGACGCCTCAACATTGTTAAGAAAGTAAAACAGCATAGCCAGGGTGATGTTGATGACTTTTTAAAGTACACAGTCGGGGATTTTTTTTTCCATATCAAACCTGCGAAGTCTGAACTTACAAGTAGACATGAAGACTGAACTGTGTGAAGGCTTCTTAATATTGAGGAAAAGCTCCAATCAGATAGGTGAATGTCTGCAGCCTGCCTCCGTTTTCAGATGTCTCCGTTTTCCCCATCTACACTGACACAGAGCAGCAGCATTTTAGAATGAAAACGGCCTCTCCAGCGTTTTCCAAAACGCTCCATTTTCGGGGCTCGAAAACTCCGGCGTAGTGTGGATGGCGTAACCGTAGCAAAACTTATGCGTTTTAAAACTAAAACGTATTAGTGTAAACGGGGCCTTAGTCTAATAAGAACAACACCAGCATTCTACCACTACTACTTTGCTGCCTTCCTGAAATGCTGAATATGTTCTAAAATCAGAAAAATGGCTATGACTTTTTATACATTTTTCTTTATCCATGAAAAGCTGCTTTAATGCAGTCTTCATTGTAAAAGCTAGAAATAAAGCTCTATAGAAATGAAAAGGACTTGACTTTAAAGTACTTTTTGTGCAATGGAAAGTCCTATGGATGGATTAAAGTCTGCAACAGCCGGAAGTTGATGTACTTCCAACTGAAACGGAATGTTGAGTATGATGCAGGGCTTTCTCTTTGCACATCCATGGACCGCCACTATAAATGCAGAAGCAAATGGACTTTAATTAAAATTACCAAAACAAATGTTTTTGTTTAGTGAATTCAAATGTTTTTGTTTAGTGAATTCAAGTGTAAGGAATAACACTGTGCACTAGCAAAATAAGCATTGCAAATTTTGATTTCACACAGACTTTAAAGGCTTTTCATTGAACTATAGTGCCAGTAAAGGTCCAGTATTAGGTTCAGGAGAGTATTTGTATATATTTATTCATTCTAATCATAGCCGTAAACTTCAAGGGTAAAAAAAAACTTAAACTAATAATTGCCTGAAATGCATTCACCAGCCTCTGATAAAATTTGTCTCTGCATAAAATCTCAATTTCTTTAATCTTTGTCCAACAAATTCATTTGAAAAATCCCTGTTTCTTATCTTATTGTGTTCCCTTTATGTTGACATTCTGTTTGTTCTGCTTTCAAAGCATCTCTGCTTTAAGCTGGACCACTGCAGCGGGACAAATGAAGGGCATCTACTGGTTTTGCGGAGCTTTGATCAGCTCCGTTTTCTTTTCCCGTCCTTATAGACATACACAGATACTGTTTAGAAAAAAAAATCTCATTTTGCATTTTGATCAATACCCACCAAAGCTGTTCAGTAATGTAGAGAATGAGAGAAATCAAGAGCATTTCATATATTGATTATTCTCTGAAATAATAGCTACAAAATGACCGTGGATTCCAAACACTGGCTCTGTACTTCAAAGTGGCAGATGCAGCCAGAGATTGACTCTTCAGTGCTGAATCATTATGTGTCAAACTCTATCGATTCAGACACATACAGCAAATCTCACTCTGCACTTCAATTCTCTGCCCAGGGGGCAAAACAGAAGGTGCGAAGGATCTCTCACAGGATCACAAATGAACCATGTCAGATAAATGAAAAGCTGCAAATCTCTCCATCTCTGTGCCCCTCTCTCTCCTTTTTGAACAAGTGTGTATCATTCATTTGACATTCTCGTTTGGAGGAGACTCGTGAAGAATATCTTGACCCTTCAGAAGGTCTCTGCTTAACCATAATGTCATGTCCACCACTCCACTACATGATCCATGCATGTTTATTCAGCACAACCCACAAGGACTTCACTGTGTGTTCCTTCTGTTAAAGCTGGAACGGCTAAATAAATCTGTAAGCATGAAAAAAAGCAGATGAGTCATTTCCAACTGATTGCAATCAGATACATGCTTGACCTTTGGCCTTGAGATGGACTCACAGAAAATGAACTCCTCCTCTCTTTTCATACTGAAATACTGGGGCTCAACAATAAATCGTATGCGATTGTTGTGCGCATTATTCTATAAAACTGGCTCTGCAATCTGTCTCTGCTGTGAAACTCCAGCACCTATGTTCAGCTAATGCAGCGTTTACTACACAGTGGCTGCGTCCGAAACTGCATACTACCATCAGTGGTGGAAAAAGTACTAAAAAATCATACTTGAGTAAAAGTACCATTGCTTGCCTAAAAATGTAGTGCAAGTAGAGTAAAAGTATATGTTGTAAATATTACGCAAAGTATGAGTAAAAAGTAGCCCTTTCAAAAGTACTCAAGAGTAGTGAGTAGTGAGTATTATGCTGTAAAAAGCTGATGCATTTACATGTAATTTGTGGATGTGTGTAAACGTAACATTCCATAGTGCATTTAGTTATTGCCCAGCAGGCACACAATGTCATAAGTTAGATTTAGGTTGTGATGTCAGGTGACCAAAATTCAATGTCTAGCCAGCTTCTAAGGACAATGTTATTTTGATGTCCAATAGCATCATCAAATGATGTTGATATTTGGTTGGTTTTAGATTGTGTTAATAAGTGACCAAAATCTAACATTGAGCCAACATCTTAAACCAACATCCAATTGACGTCAAATACTGACATTTATTCATCAGGTATGGCAACCAAAATCCAACATCTGATAAATGTCATAGTGGTAACGTCAAGCTATAACATCATTAGATGTTGATATTTGGTTGAGTTTTTTGTTGGACATTGACGTCAGCCTAATGTTGGGTTTTGATGTCAACCTGATTTTAATTTTCAAACAAAATGCAATGTCCCCACGAGGTTTGGGTACAACGTCAATCTGACGTCATGTCGACGTCTTGTGTCTACAGGATGTTTAAGGCCATTTTAGTCTGCATACAGTAAACATTCGTCATCTTCTAATCAGTGACATGCATCTAACAGTCTCTGGGTCAATGCATGTAAAGAGTTTGGACATCTTATTGGACACTTTTAATGCTTCCAAATTCTGCAATTATAAATCGCCCATGTCTTGAGGTAGTTCATTATGATGAGATTTACCTTTTATATGTGATTTGATTGGACAGGAATCACTGGACTGATTTTTCTAATTCCCATAGACAAAAAAAAATAAAAAATAAAGTAGTGACTGCAGCTTGAAGGAAAGTAGTGAAGTAAAAGTACCAGTACTGCACAAAAAATGTACTCAAGGTAAAGTACACATTTTTAAAACTACTTAGTAAATTACATTTTCTGAGAAAAACTACTAAATTACAGTAGTTTGAGTATTTTTATTGTGCTACTTTACACCACTGGCTGCCACACTATTTAGTATGTTAAAAACAGTATGCAAGCAGAGTAGTATGTCCAAATTCATAGTATTCGAAAAACAGTAGGCGAGAAGTATTCGGATGACCTACTACTTCTGGAGAGATTGTGAAGTGTGCATCTGATTGATGCTAAGATATCCCATGATGCCATGCAAGAAGCGACTCAACTGATGTGGGTAGGGCAGGTGATAATGACAAATGGCGGCTATAGTACATTCGAGTTCATTCATACTACTGACACTTATACTATATAGTACATACTTTTCTTTTTGTCGTGTAGTAAATTAAAATGTAGTACCTACTCGAGTAGTAGGCAATTTTAGATGCAGCCAGAGCCTCTCTGTCAACCTACACAAAATATTGTGGAGATTTACTGCATATCACGTCACCATACTTTTCTTAGATGATGTGCAAAACAAATTAGAATTATCATTCAGCCCTTTGAAATACCTTCCAGCATTGTAGGTACACACTTTAAGCCCATCATTCAATCTATTTATTTATTATGTAAATGTGTTTACGTTTAAATATATGATTTTTTTAAATATGAGTTTTATTTGAATTTCAGTAATATTATTGAATAGTTACTTACTTTGTTTACCAAACAAGTGGTTCTAATTAAATCAGCATTGCAAACATTCAACAAATTAAAGTTGCTGTTTCTTTATTCCATGTGTTAATTTTTTTAGTTACTATACTTAAAATCATTCTGCAATCATTCTGCAATCAATCTAACATTAACTACATTTAATTAATCCTTATTGTAAAGGGTGACCAATAATATTTATTTATGTTAATGAGTTTATTGTTTTCACATAATGCAAATTTTCAACTTTTACTAATCCATTATAAAATCAAATGTATAAGCTTTTTCATGTAATTAAATGTAACAGATTAGAACAGTTAAACAGTTGTAATTTTAATAAATACTTGAACTAATATTAACCAATGTGTCTTTATTATAAAGTGTTAAGTTGTTAAAATATAAATTAAATGTTTGAAAAGTTTGTGCACACTGCTTTTGATAACATTCACATTTTCTTTCACTTTCCTTTTATGCATTTATTGGATTAGTTTAGTTGTTTTATATAACTACAGCATTGTTGTTTGCACAATTGGTTTTATAACAAAAGAGGCTTTTCTAACAAAAGACGATCTTTCAAATACTCTGGTGTTTTTTTTTATGAAAACATTTTTTCCATCTCATATTTAATACCACAACAACAATATTGTTTGTGTGATTTTGCTTTGATTAATTATAAACTCAATGGGAGGTTATAAAATGAAACAATGAATGCAATAATCGTGCTAATTTAACACAAACATTAAGTTTGTTTTGTTTTCAATACAAAGCGTTCTTGCTTGTGAGATTTTGCTTTGATTAATCATTTGTTTGTGTTTGATTAATTTAAAAAGAGGGTTTAAAATATTGCACTATTCCTGTGGTTAATTAATGAAAACGTTATGTTATGTTATGTTATGTTATGTTATGTTATGTTATGTTATGT
>CAIGQZ010035027.1:10403400-10421253 GCA_903798205.1 Danio tinwini
TTATGTTATGTTATGTTATGTTATGTTATGTTATGTTATGTTATGTTGTTATGTTACTCTATTTTAGTTTATTTTACTCTGTTTTATTTTTAGTCTGTTTTATTTTATTTTAACCAATTTTATTTTAATCTGTTATTTTATTTTATTACATTTTTATTCAATTTTATCTTAATATATTTTATTTTAATCTATTTTATTATATGTTTAAATCTATTTTATTTTAATCAATTTTATTATATTTTAATCTATTTTATTGTATTTTTAAATCTATTTTATTTTGATTTATTTTATTATATTTTAATCTATTTAATTTTTTACCTGTTTTATTTTTTACCTATTTTATTTTAAGCTATTTTATTTTATTTGAATCTATTTTATTATATTTTTATTCAATTTTATTTGAATCTATTTTATTACATTTTTAAATCTATTTTATTTTAAGCTATTTTATTATATTTTAATTATTTTATTTTTAATCTGTTTTATTTTTTTTAACCTATTTTATTTTAATATTTTATTTTAATCTATTTTATCTGTTTCATTTTAATCTATTTTATTCTATTATTAATAAATTTTATTTTAATCTATTTTATTCTATTTTTATTCTTTTTTATTTCAATCTGATTCATTTTAATCTATTTTATTATATTTTTAATCTATTTTATTTTAATCTATTTTATCTGTTTCATTTTAATCTATTTTATTCTATTTTTAATACATTTTATTTTAATCTATTTTATTATATTTTTATTCTATTTTATTTCAATCTGATTCATTTTAATCTATTTTATCATATTTTAATCTATTTTATTTTAATCTATTTTATTATATTTTTTATTTACACAATTATTTTACTCTATTTTATTTCATTTTTATTTACACTATTTTTATGTACTCTATTTTATTTTAATTTACTCTATTTTATTTTAATTTACTCTATTTTATTTAACTCTAACCTAGGCTTGAAGACATTTCTGTGGTTATTCAACAAAAACATTGTGACAGATTTGACCTTTAGCTGACAATTCTACCACAACATAAGTTATTGAAATACCACTACTACTCTAACTGTCGGCAGTGATGTCATCAAACAGTCTCTAGGCTGTGTTCTGAAAACCGATACAAGTTGCAGTACCTGTTAAATAATGCCAGTAAACTACTGCTGTTGACTGATCATTTGGAGCAGTGTTTCCTCTCCTGTGGCCACATTTATGCCCACATTCAACCTGTTTTCCTCTGCATTCACCACTGACGTTCTCTTGTCTTTCTCCTTCTACTGACAGAGTTCATCAGCACAATGTCTTACTCCTGGGCAATCCAGATGGGATGGGGATGGAATGCGCTGATCTGCACCTCAGCTTGTGATAATTGAAGCGACAGCAGCGCCTCGGGGATGTTGCTTGACAGCTGCATGGTTGCGAGAGGGATGTAAATTGCCTTTGAACATGGCAAGCGGAGCGTCATTTGCACAGGTCAGCCCTGATGCCAAGAGCCTCTTACCTTTTCTTCCTCAGTGGGTTAGTGGTTTTAATTAACCCCCTGGCACCCTTTACACCCCGAACACATTGGCAGGCACACTTTACAGACATGCTGTCTCCAACAATGATGCTCCCACACAACAAATCATTGAAGAATGGAACTGTGAAACCAACAAGCTGCTGATGATTGAAAGTAGAGAAAGTACTGTAGCTTTCGTTAAATAAAAAAGTACAGTTTTTTTTAACAAAAAGATGCTAACGAGACTGGTATTTCAGTGGATAGTATGTTTTTACAGTAACTGTAAGAATTTACAGTAACTTTTACAGCAAAGTTTGTCCATTCTGAAGCTTGAGGTCAGATTTGGTTTGATTAGCAAATTTTACATCAGTGATTTATTAAAGAGGACCTATTATGCCCATTTTTACAAGATTTAAAATAAGTCTCTGATGTCCCTAGAGTGTTGTGTGTGTGTTAAGTTTAAGCTCAAAATATCACACAAATGATGTTTTAGAACTCTCTGCAACTGCCACTTTAAGGTTTTGATCCTAATTGTGGCATTTTGCCAACTGTCACTTTAAATTCAAATGACATTGCGCTCACAGCTTTCTTCTAAAAAGAGGTTGGAGCTACAAATGGCAATGTGTCAGCATAGTGGCAGATTCAAAAACAAGACTAACATCCTATGCTATTATTATTATTATATCCTAGTATTCTTGTGAATCCCCTTTCACACATACAGACCTGTGCAAAAAATTACTGGCAATTTTCTGGAAAGAGATCATGCAATTTTCCGGAAAAGAGAAGTTGTAACATTACCGATAATTTGCCAGAATGCTGCACTGTGTGAATGCAGAAGGAAAATTGCTGGAGAGAGCACGTTTACGTTTAGAACGATCTGATGTGAGACTTCTACTCCAGCCAATCAGAACATTTTGATGCATTCACATTCGTGATGTTTATGAAAATAAAAGCCTATTTTTTCCAGGCACATTTAGCTGCTAGATGTTAGTCAGAGAATGTTTCTAAGTTTCTTCTTAATGCCAACTGTGTAAACAAATATCACTAAAATGCTTATGATAAATTGCTGTTTGTTTACCTTTAAGCTCTGCTTCAGCTGCTTTATGCGTGTGCACGTGCACGTGAAGAAGTGCTTTGGTGAGAGCCAGCACACATACATATTATGTACATCTCGGCATGTGAAAGTGTTCCTCCATATGTTTTCATCAAAGTTCACAATACTTATCCATCCACAGAATTTGTAATGTAGTCAGATGTGTAAACATTTAGCTGCGGTTCGTGCTTTGGATGTCTGTGTGGCAAAGCAGCTGCATGAATTCTAAAGCTTTAAATAAAAGTGAAACCATCAACAAAAGCCTGACCCCTTCTATGTTTACAAATACAAGCACAGCTGTTTAAGCGGTAATTTCTGGTTAATGATGGTCAGAATTTGACGGTAATTTGAAATAGATGTGTGAATCGTCTTTTTCTGAAAAATTCCAAACGTCCTTGCCTGTGTTTTTTTTTTATTTACCAGTAAAGTAATTTTGGAAATTTTCCGGCTATTTACCGGTATCACAGTGTGGAAGGGGCTATTGTACAAGGGTGGTTTGTTCCAAAAAATCTAATAATAATAATAATAATAATAATAATAATATTATTATTATTATTATTATTATTATTATTATTATTATTATTATTATTATTATTATTATGACCTTAAAACTGCTTTTATTTCAACCAAACTAAAAGAAATGAGACTTTCTCTAGAAGAAAAAAATATACAGTAAGAGATATGGTAAGAAATGAAAAACTGTGAACATTTCCTTGCTCTGTTAAACAACACTTGGCAAATAATAATGTATATCAGAGATGCATCAATACTACATTTTTCAGTCTATTCTGATAGTGACTATAAAGTGATATATGTGCTTAGTTAAAGAAAGAGAAGCACAATTTCCATTCAGCTATCACTGCAGTTGAATAAAATATGCATTTAATGATGTTTTGACAAATGAAACCTAAAGGCCGTAAACAATTTTGCAACAAATGATTTATCTGTGTTTTTCAAGACATCTGTTGTACTTTCATAAGAATCAGCAAATGGAACAGGATGCATTTATTACAACAAACTGTATGAAGTGAATCCGTTTGTAAATAAAAGAAATAATTACCATATTGAAAATAGACATGACCAAGTTGTACATAAAAGATGCAGAAGTGGACACTCAAGACACAATTGTATTTATTGAAAGGGGGAAAGAAACATTTTTGACAATAAAACATATTTTATTTCCCAGAGATGGGTTGCGGCTGGAAGGGAAAATCGTTAGTGTTGCGCTGCGTAAAATCGTGCTGGATAAGTTGGCGGTTCATTCCGCTGTGGCAACCCCGGATTAATAAAGGGACTACGCCGAAAAGAAAATGAATGAATGAATGAATGAAACATATTTTAAAGAAATTTATATTTTCAAATTACATCAGAGAACGTTTTTATTCAGGAAATATTTTAAGGTAAATATTTTTGAGGTGTCTTCTGTAGGTATTTGTCAATATTTATCAAAAATATCTGACTTTTTATCAGTGTTGTAACAGTTATGATTGTAAAATGTGTACTGAATAATTATTACAGATGTTGCCATGAATATAACCAGTGCTGCTGATATGTGTAATGAGTCAGGTGAGGATCCATATGCAGTTTATTAAAGAATTGTCAGGCTGACAAAGGTCAAAACAGGAACAGACGGGAGCATGCAGGTAATCCCAAAAGCATAGTCAGAAAAGCAGGCAAATGGTCAGGACAGGCAGCAAATCAACTTAAACAGTAAACAAAACACAGGGTCAAATACATAGAAGGCAGGACAAGGAAAACGGTTTAACAACAGCTAACAAGACTCAGCAATGTGTGTGAGAATGTGGGGTGTATATATAGTCCAACTAATCAGTCTTTAAGAACTACAGCTGTGTGTAAGTAATCAGGGGTAATTTGGAACTGGTGTGTAAGTGAGGTGCCTGATAGGAAATGTAGTGCAGTTTGGTAGCAGAATTGTAGTTCGGGTGATAGTATATATTTTCCAGTGATCTGCAAGGTCTTGATCACTGGCAGTTGTGACAAATTTGGCATTATTAAATAAATAAATAAATCATAAGAAAAAAATGTATTATTATAAAATAATATAGGTCATTATTTGAAACACTTGACTGATTTTACAAAATCAAGATCTTATTGATGTTAAGCTAATATGCTAACTAACCTTTACACATCTATTGCCGCAGTGTGACTGTTTTATGCCAAATAATAAGATATTTGACTTTAAGATGTCCTTGGAATAAGATTTACGAGTAACACTCAATACTCTATCAAAGCATGCTCAGGTGGTACAACTCATACTGTAGATATTTACTTTAGATGTCGCCTACCCTGTCTATTAGAATGCGTTAATAGAGCCGCCATTTTAGTAAGGGTAGTGCTTCTTTGAAATGAACGTGGGACCAAGGTGCAGTGGAAGACTGTGGTCATCCAGGGCCAGAGATTTACACATAAACACATATATCTATGATCGGGAGTTTTGTCCCACTGGTCAGTATGCAATTTTTTTTTCAAATTACGAAAATTATAATTTAACATCACCTTTCTACATTATGGATAAGTGACTGTACGGGCATTCCTGACAAAGAGTGTGTGTTTGTGTGCATGGAAATGTATTATCCTCCCTCCCTGTTAAATTTAATCTAATCCATGTCCTGAAACACACCCCCTCTCACTCACACTATATACTATACACACACTATTTTTCACACACTATATAAAATTTTGGACACTAATAGATCTCAGAAAATAATTATGTTTACAGTTGTTAAGTTCAGCACGATCGTCAACATTAATTACAAGTTGGAGTTTTGTAATCGCATGCTGAGAAAGCACCTTTATGCACATTTAAGAGAAAACCAAATAGCTTATGTCTGCGAACTGTACATGGAGTTCCAGGAACACAACAAAGCAATTATTCTTTTAAAACCATTTCTGAAAGGAACTATAAACCCGTTCTCTGAAATTATAAAAGCTGTTTGAGAGAAAGACTGAAAAGAGTGTGAGAGTGTGTTTGATAATTGCCTCACTGCAGAAAAGCCAATATGCACAATACAGCATGACATAAAAGCAATGTGCAGTTTTATCATGGTGAACCACTAGACCACTTGAGGAAAATGCTTTTCTTTTCCAACAAGAACCACTGTTTGTGCTGTTACATAGTTGACAAATAAAACGGTGACACCAAGTTACCTTTCTTAGGACTGTATATGAACAGCTTTTGCTGGAGCTAGTACTCTATTGTGAAAACAGTTCAAGTACGGTGATGTTTACAGACACTAGTTTCAATTCAAGCAGAAAACATTTTATGCTGTTTTTAAAGCTGTCTATTTACACGAGAACAACATATTAGGGGCTGTAAATGGGTTTCAAGAGTTCACACTTAGCTGATGATTGATTATAAAGCTTGTTTGGCATGCTGTTCCGGGAGAGAGCCCTGAGCTCATAAGATCCACGAGCCCGGGGCTCCCTCCTGTTTGCAAGACGAGAGGGGAGTTTGAGCTCAGTTAGATCTTGAGAACTCCCCTGCTGTAGTAGCTAATGAACAGATAGTGATTGCTTATAAGATATAATTTCTTACTAGAAGCATGTCTATGCTGCCAATTTAGATTAGTCAATTAACTTAAGTTGCATGTTTTTGGACGGTGGGAGGAAACCGGGGAACCTGGGGGAAACTTACGTGAGCATGGGGAGAACGTGTAAACTCCACACAGAAACGTTGGCTGGCTTGGTAAGGACTAGAACCAGTGACGTTCTTGCTGTGAGGAGGAGTAGGGGTGGAAGGCGGGATTCTTCAAAACGAAGATGGCTGTGATATGGAACCTAGGGTATTTATAGTGGCTTAGGAATCATCCGATTGGTGAATCATAAATTGAATAATGCTGGGCCGGCTGCAAGCAATCATAAGCATGTGATCCTCTCGAAATTAGTTTATGAATAAACTTCACTTCAACTTTTTTCACATTAATATCGTATCTAATGTAACTACATAAATGATATTTTGTTAAAGGGCACCTATTTTACCCTTTTTTTAAGATTTAAGAGAAATATTTTGCGTCTCCAGAATGTGTCTATAAAGTTTCAGTTCAGTTATTTATTATACCTTTCTTAATATTGGAATTTCCAGCTCTGAACGCAATGTAGCAGTTTTTCTTGCCTGTGCCTTTAATGCAAATGAGCTAGTTCTCCCCGCCCACCATTCCCACATGCCTCTCAAAGCCACAGAGAACACTCCCAATGGCTCTGATGTGTTTCTCCATGTCCAGCTGCATCAGATAAACAGCACAGTGACAGACATGAAGGAAGCAGATCTCACGTAACGTTTGTGAGAAATACTACAGTAAGAACTTTCACAATGATTATTTGATGTAATTGTTATAGAGTTAATTCAAGCCTTTCTGCAACGATGAGTCGCACACAATGTTTATGCACGCACACACACACACACACACACACACATCGTGCGCGTTTAACTTTGCACTGTTTTTACACAGCAAATGTGACAGGATAAACGTTAATATCCACTGCTGTATGGATATCCGTTATGTTAATGTACAAAATAAACCTGATTTAACATCCACAAACAGGGATTGAAGTGTCGTCTTTTATAATTGTACTGACATGCGACTGAGGTGAGGAATTACATATCGATTTTACTGACTTTATTATAAACATGCACTTTTAAAAATGTTTTAAACTTGTAAAACTCATTCTTGAGGTGCAGATGATCACAGAGAGCTGAACAGATTTTTTAATCCCAGATGCTTTGCACATGTCCTGTCTTGTTGATGTGATACACGTTACATCGGAGACATGTTAATATGCTGCTGTCAATCAATTCAGTGGGCAGGGAAAACCGCACTCCTACGTTATGTTAAAATTGTTTTTATGGATTTATATGTAAAGGATTGTTTTGACAACATTATCACCTGGATACACTGAAAACTTTTCAACTTTAAAGGGTTAGTTCATGCAGAAATGAAAATTCTGTTATTAATTACATCATGTCATTCCAAACGAGTCCTTCATTCATCTTTGGATCACTAATTAAGATATTTTAGATTAAATTGGAGAGGTCACCATAGACAGCAGTAGCCCGAAACATTCCAAGTCCAGGAAAAGAATCAAAAACTTAAAAAAATCCTGGTTGCCTAAAATTTTTAAGCTGAATCAAATTTAGTCCATTGAACTTATATTATGGTAAACTGACTTAAAACAGCTTGTGCAACTTAAGTTTAAAACATACCTTATAATAGTTTCTAAAATTAAGTTAGAACATGATTAATTTTAATTTACAATGAACTAAAAACATTTGCTGTAATGACTAATTGATCATATAATTTTTACAGTGTAATAAGTAGCTCCAAGAACACTTTTGTAAAAAAAAAAGTCAAAATGATTTTGTTTGTTTACATCAGATCAGGGTGTACATTTACAACAGACAATACAACTCTTAAAGGGCACCTATGGTGAAAAATCTACTTTTCAAGCTGTTTGGACAGACATATGTGTAGGTATAGTGTATAGACCGTCATATTGGGGTGATATAAACACACTCAGTCCTTTTTTTTCAATTTAACAACATAAAAACGGTGGACCAATTGGAGCGGTTTTGAGATCGACCGCAACTTGACGTAGGAGCGCGGTCCCCCCGCCCACCAATATTGATTGACAGGTGGCCATTACCATCTCCTCAGTATGTTGTTTCACGTCCACCATTTTCAGCATGTGAGTCAAAGCGACGTCACCAAAGAAACACCCTTGCTCTATTTTTAGATGGAAGGCTCATTGGGCTCAACATTCACCATGTTATCGCTCTCCTCCACGCCAGTGTTTGTAAGTTTTGGTGTGTTTGCATAGCTACATGTGTACTTTTCATTGTGTCTTCCTTAAACTTCAGCGGTTTGCATTTTCCGCGGTCACAGAAGCTCCCTGTCATCTTAACTAGGTGCAGCTGGAAAGTGCGAGCGCGCTGCCTCACGTGCTCGTCCCTCCATTGGAAATAACGAACTAACGACACGCAGCACCATGCATTTCCCGTTGTCGCGAGTGAAAGTGACGACCGTGGGGTTTGCTCACTATTCTGCCGCCTAGGTCGCCTCTATGGACTCGCTGGCCCTGCTCAGGACACTGTTCATATTTCTGCCGCGCCACAAAGCGTTATCTGAATAGTTTCATTTTAAATAACATGCGAATGTGCGCGTCTGGTGTGCCGCGTCATGGCTCTGAGCGGCGCGTCCGGTGCATCAAGCAGGTCAACCAGAAGTGCCGCTCGGCGACACGCAGCGTCGCGCCACGCAGCGACATGCTTTTTTGAATTCTAAACATAAGTTTCTAACAGGTGACACACCGACGCTGCAAGTGTGCGATACTTTCAACTGTCATGTGCGCGCCGTGTCGCGGTGCATCCGGTGTGTGATGCCCTTTAGTCAAAGTTAATTCAGTGTACTTTATTAGTCTCGGTGTAGGCTACAAGCTCGAAGCTTTAAACTAGCACACAGTTGGCTGTAAAACTATACAAAGACACAAATGATTTGTACTCTCTGCTTGGTCTGTGTCTGAGTCGTACAAGTACAGCTGGTTGTACCTGGTTGGTACACTCATGTTGCTTCTCTCTTGTCTGCCTGTCTATTACACAAAGCGGGGGAGCTCTTGGCTCCGCCCCTTGTTAAGTTGGGCGGGAAGTCTAAACTAATTTTCATGTGAAGCAACATGCCCCTAAAACAGCAAACTGTGTACACGCCCCCAAAATGGCACTTTTTAACACATCAAAATAAAAAAATCTGAATTGTGTTTTGAACTGAACCTAAACTGGCACACTCAGAAGAACCATAATATTAATATTACATCTTAAAAAAGGGGTAAAATAGGTGCCCTTTAACTCTAATGGCAATTCATTTTACTGCCCATATTAAATGCACATCCTGACAACTTGACATGGGAAAGAAAACAAAGGTGAACAAGCTCTATTTAAAAAAAAAAGGTGCACAAAAGTGTTATAGGATCTTTGTGTGGTTCCAGTGATACCACACAGAATATTTTGACAGATTTAGCTTCTTTTTCTGGACTTTGAATGTTTTGGACCATTGCTGTCTGTAGGGGCTGAGGGATGAGGGGAATAATAATAATAATTATTAATCTAAATATCTTAATTTGTGTTCTAATATGTCTTAAGATATTGGAACTACATGAGGGTGAGTAATTAATAATATAACATGAAATGTCATTTTGGGCGGCGTGGTGGCGCAGTGGGTAGAGCTGTCGCCTCACGGCAAGAAGGTTGCTGGTTCGAGCCTCGGCTGGGTCAGTTGGCATGTCTGTGTGGAGCTTGCATGTTCTCCACATGTTGGTGTGGGTTGTGCTCCGGTGTGCTCCGGTTTTCCCCACCAGTCCAAAGACATACGCTATAGGTGAATTGGGTAAGCTAAATTGGCTGTATTGTATGTGTGTGAATGTGAGAGTGTATAGATGTTTCCCAGTGATGGGTTGCAGCTGGAAGGGCATCCGCTGCGTAAAACATATGCTGGATAAGTTGGCGGTTCATTCTGCTGTGGTAACCCCTAATTAATAAAGGGACTTAGCTGAAAAGAAAATTAATGAATGAAAATGTCATTTTTGTGTGAACTAACCCTTTAATGTACTGTTGTTGTGTAAAAGTTACTTATTCCGAAATAGTACATACTTATCCTCAATATTTATTCCATCGCAACCATAGATAAATAAGACGAGCGAGCACTGCACACACAGTCAGCAAAGCTTCAACCTCCAGACTGTTATCCGGCTTATATGGCTGTTCATTTGCATGGCATTGTCATACTTCTGCATATTCACGGTGCAACCCTTGACATTGCCGAGGATGATTTAGTCAAAGAGGTGCTGAAGGGGGCTTGTTGTGATTTTCATTGTACGGCGATACCTCTTCTCGGAGCAGATTTAGGTCAGTTCGGCTCGAGCACCTGCTGGTGAAGTAAAATTTATCCTCATCACAATGCCCTCCCCCTAAGCTAGAGCTGAGTAAATAATCAGGCCAATGCTATAAATGTGATCACTAGCTACTGGCTGCTGGGAGACAGTTTTGTGTCAAACTAACATACTAGACCCAAAACAACAATCTAATGCCACCATCAGAGCTGCATTTGGATACAGCCGCTTGTATGTGTTTCTGTCCCCAGTCAGCTGGTCTGTTGGTGGAAGAAGGCAGATGGAGCAGAAATAGCCAGCGGGTTCACTACATGACGGCTGCAAACCATCATGAGGTGCTAAACGGAAGCATTTGGTAAAGTACAGCAATGCTGCCTTGAGGCGGAAAAGAGATGTAGAGGACAGTCATTTCATGAAGATGATGACAGACTTGCCTGAGATTCTTTGGCCGACCTTTGCTTCTGTTTCAGCCATCCTGATGAATGTGACTGCATGGTGATCTATCAATCTCAAGCTGAATCAGATCAGATGAGGTTGATTTAGGGAGCGTTATAATTTGCAAAATGTAATAAATGCAAATGTATGCATATCACATCCAGTGATGCAGTGATTCAACATTCAGTAGCAGCATTTGCTTCAATGTGTCTTTTTTGCAGGATTGAATATTGGTCAGATAGTTCTGATAAATGCATTTTTTGTTAATGTCTTTAGGTTTGTTTATAAAAAAAGACTAAATAATATAAATGCTGTTTTTATTATTATCCTTTTATTTTTTTGTCCTCTACCAAAAGTACCTCTACCAACACAGGCTCATTCTGAAAACGTAGCCCTATATATATTTCTGAGCGAATTAATCGCAAATTAATTGTAAATTATGTAGCCAGAAGTACCTATAGCTGCATTTTGAATGCTAAGAATGCTACAGGGCGGTATTAAGATGGGAACTGTTTGTCCAGTTAGCTCGCCATGTACATTGACAGACTTGAGATGCAGAGAGGAGTTGACCATGACGACAGGGTTCGCGTCTGGTGAAGAACGGTTCCAGAAAGCAAGTAGAATAAAACCAAAATCCAAAAAAATTAAATAAACAAGTAAATAACAGGGTGAGAATGTGGTACAATCTGAAAATGTGGCAAAAATCAAGAGAGGGCTTTTCTTTTTTCTGGATTGCTTTTGAAAACACTATTGGTTGGTTTTAGGGAAGGAGCGGGGTAGGTCAGTCATCTGGTCAGTCAGTCAGTCAGTCAGTCAGTCAGTTAGCAGTCAGTGGCCTCTGGTGGATTTATGCGAAAACAGCAGGCATGAATGGCACTCGCAAGAGATATTTAAGATCCGAAAAAGCATACACAGCAGCCTCTGATGGATTCACGAAAACAAAAACTGCACAAAAAGTAGCTTCTGGGACATATTTAGCGCTCTCCAGAAATGTATATAGCAATACGTTTTAAGAATGAGCCTGGGTTGAAAAGAATACAGTTAACGGTTAAACTTTTTGATGCGTTGCTCCAACTCTCTCGCTCTGGTCTGTGATGTCACTAACCAATTAGGCTAACACAAGAAATCTGCTTGATAGAAAGATGACTATTTTGTTTCTGAAGCAGGATTCCTTGTGACCATACCTCGAGAAGTACATGTTAAGTTGCAATAACATTAATTCTGATGTACTAGTTTATCCCTATTTTAAACACAATAGTGAAGTACTCAAATTAATTTGTTGTGGTATTTATTACTGGTACTGGTAATTACTATGAGTTCATGATAGTTACTAAGGATACTACATTATGTAGTGTAATTCATTAATGAAGAGTTGTAAATAAATATACAATATAATGCGTATTCCTAAATATTCCCCTTTACTATAAATTACTATAGTATTTTAAATGTGTAAGTCCTGGTTTTATAGGATTTTTTTTTTTGGTTTTTGTTATATACTATAATTTGTTTCTGTTTAGTACAGCATGCTATTTGCTGTAAATAATTGAACTTTACTATTATGCCTCATATGATTCATTGATAGTTTTATTGATCACTAAGATATGATTGACTTGGATTTTAAGAGCCCCTATTATGGGTTTTTGAAAATGACCTTCCATGTAGTGTGTAACACAGCTCTTAGTAAAGTGAAATATCCAGCTAAAGCTTAAATCTGAAAGTGGACAGTTTTTTAAACTATTGATTCATCTATAAAAGAGTCGACTTATAGTGGCTTAAATGAATCGTCTTTATAACGAATCTTTAGCCGTTTCTGCGTGACGTCGTTACGAAACATAATGGTTGCGCGCGCAGACCTGGCAAAATTCAAACCTGCGGCCCGCCCACTAACACAGCAGCAAGACGCTCATGAAGACATTGTGTTTACCTGGATATTATTGGAAGTGTGAGGGAAAGGAGTCGTTCAGAAATCTGCACGCTTACAATGGGCGATCTATCACTACACAGCTCATGCATTAGTTTCTGCCTCCATCTTGTAATCGACAGACAAGACACCAGGGGTGCAGGCAAAATAAGGACAAAATATTAGGTACACCAGTAGGCTGCTGAACACTGGGCTTCAGGCTGGTGAGCAGCACTGAAAAGGCTTGCGAATGGAGAGCTGGAGCCCGCAGAGATAGCTTGTCAGAGGACAGAGGATGCTACAATCTCCCGGCTGGGGATGTGATCGTTTAGAAAAGCAAGGTACAGGTAAGCACTTAGAACATATAGCAGTTCACGGTCGAGGTGCCACAGCAATGATTGCAAATAGAAATGATCTACATGTTTTGTTACTAGTAACCGCATGTACCGTATCTCTCGGCGCCATCCTGAGAGAAATTGCTCTCAGGATGGCGCCGCGGATGGCTGCCTCGGTGTGGAGCTCTTCAGTGTTTACACTAGTTCTGTTAGTCTGTCCTGTTTTTATGTTTATCAAACACGATCAGTTATACCAGGGATGAGCTGCTGAACATTCGGCAGTGCACACCAACTAATCACCAACTGGATTTTGATTTCTCTGGCGTTTTGCGGAACATTGTCATCGGTGGAGCAGCTGCTTTGTGGAAGAAATACAAGACCCGGCGGCGTGGAAAAAGAGCCGGTGCGCTCGTCAGGCTGAGACAGCGCGGCTTAAGAACAGCGCTGCCTAGCATCCATCTAGCGAATCTCCGCTCGCTTCCTAACAAAATGGACGAACTACTTCTGCTCTCACGCGAAAACAAGAACTTTAACAACTCTGCTGCGCTGTGTTTCACAGAAACCTGGCTGAACGAAGCCATTCCGGACAGCGCATTACACTTACCGGACTTTCAGCTGTACAGAGCAGATCGCGATACGGAGTCAACGAGCAAAACACGCGGTGGTGGGACATGCTTTTACATCAACAGGAGATGGTGTACGGATGTAACTGTGTTAAAGAAGATGTGCTGTCCTGATGTGGAAGCGCTTTTCATTAACTGTAAGTCGTTTTATGCACCGCAGGAGTTTTCCTCGTTCGTTCTCGTCGGTGTTTACATACCACCACAAGCACACGTGAGGACTGCGTTACAACAGCTGTCTGATCTGATCACAGAAACTGAACAACGACACCCGGACTCTGCTTTTATCATTCTCGGTGACTTTAATCAGGCAAAACTCACACATGAGCTGCCTAAATTTAAACAGCACATCACATGCCCCACCAGAAACAATAACATTTTGGATCATTGCTACACCACAATAAAGGATGCATATCGCTCCGTCGCCAGAGCAGCTTTAGGACTCTCCGACCACTGCCTGATTCATCTTATACGAACTTACAGGCAAAAACTTAAAACTACTAAGCCAGTATAAAGGACTGTTAAGAGATGGACCAACGACACAGAGCAGGTCTTACAAGCCTGTTTTGAATGCACTGATTGGAGTGTTTTTGAAGCTGCAGCCACCGACCTAGACGAGTTCACAGAGACTGTAACATCATACATCAGTTTCTGTGAGGAGTTATGCATCCCTACCAGGACCTACTTATTATTTAACAATGATAAACCATGGTTTACACCAAAACTTAGACAGCTTCGTCATGAAAAAGAGGATGCCTACAGGAGCGGGGACAGGATTTTATACAATCAGGCCAGGAACACACTGACAAAGGAGATTGGTGTGGCCAAGAAAAGCTATGCCAAAAAGCTGCAAAACCAGTTTTCTGCCAACGACCCTGCATCAGTATGGAAAGGCCTGAAAGACATCACAAATTATAAAACGCCATCCCCCAGTATCGACAGCAACAAACATCTTGCAAACGAGCTGAATGTCTTCTATTGTAGATTTGACACCTCTGACCAGACACCTCACACCCACCCGGATCATCTCCCTACACAGCCATCAACACCTCCAGCCATCTCCCTCTCACCCCCTGCACTTTAGATCAGTGAGGATAATGGGCATCAGATCCTCAGTAAACAGCCATCAACACCTCCAGCCATCTCCTTCTCCACCCCGGCACTTCAGATCAGTGAAGAAAATGTGCGTCAGATCTGCAGTAAACAGAGGAGACGAAAAGCACCAGGTCCAGATGGTGTTTCACCAGCCAGTCTGAAAACTTGTGCGGACCAACTGGCTCCCATTTTCACACAGATCTTCAACAGATCACTGGAACAGCGCAAAGTTCCATCCTGCTTCAAACGCTCCACCATCATCCCAATACCAAAGAAACCAAAGATCACAGGACTCAATGACTACAGACCTGTTGCCTTAACATCTGTGGCCATGAAGTCATTCGAAAGACTGGTGCTAGCTTATCTAAAGGACATCACTGGACCTTTGCTGGACCCCCTGCAGTTTGCCTATAGAGCAAACAGGTCTGTGGATGATGCAGTCAACATGGGACTGCATTATATCCTAGAACATCTGGACAAACCAGGGAACTACGCAAGGATACTGTTTGTGGACTTCCCATCACTGCTCGAGAACAAACTGACCCAGCTGTCTGTCCCTAGCTCTGTCTGTCAATGGATCACCAGCTTTCTGACAGATAGACAACAGCTAGTCAGAATGGGCAAAATCACATCCGACAGCCGCACCATCAGCACTGGTGCCCCCCAGGGATGTGTTCTCTCCCCACTGCTCTTCTCCCTGTACACAAACGACTGCACTGCAAAAGACCCCTCCATTAAGCTCTTGAAGTTTGCGGATGACACTACTGTTATCGGCCTCATCCGGAACGGTGACGAGTCTGCATACAGACAGGAGGTGGAGCGGCTGGCTTTATGGTGCAGATACAACAACCTGGAGCTGAACACGCTCAAAACAGTGGAGATGATAGTGGACTTTAGGAGAAACCCCCCTGCACTCTCCCCACTCACCATCATGAACAGCACTGTGGCTGCAGTAGAGTCATTCAGGTTCCTGGGCACCACCATCTCTCAGGATCTGAAGTGGGACATTCACATAGACTTCATTGTAAAGTAAGCCCAGCAGAGACTGTACTTCCTTCATCAGCTGAGGAAGTTCAACCTGCCACAGGAGCTGCTCGTACAGTTCTACTCAGCTGTCATCCAATCCATCCTCTGCACTTCAATCACCGTCTGGTTCAGCTCAGCTGCCAAAACCAACCTCCGTAGACTACAGCGAATAGTCCGGACTGCTGAACGAATCACTGGCACTACACTTCCTACACTTCAAGAACTGTACTCTTCCAGAGTGAATAAAAGGGCTCGTAAAATCACTCTGGACGCCTCACACCCAGCACACTACCTGTTCGAACTGTTACCGTCTGGTCGGCGCTACAGAGCACCAAGCACAAAAACAGATAGACACAGGAAAAGTTTCTTTCCTCAGGCCATCTACCTCATGAACAGTTAAATATTCCCCTACTGTGCAATAAACGTGCAATACTTTCTCATACGCACTTGTACACAGCACCTTATAACCTGTATATTTACAGCATATCTGTACATACAACTCAACATCCAGATCTTTTTGACCAACTGCATCTCTGTTTAATGTTTTATGTTTATTGCCTTTTCTTTTCTTGTATTTAATTTTGTGTTGTCACTCGTCACTTTATGTACACTGAAAGCTTCTGTTGCCAAAACAAATTCCTTGTGTGTGTGAAGCACACTTGGCAATAAAACTGATTCTGATTCTGATTCTGATTAACTCTTTATATTCTCATATCACGTCTAATGCCACGTTGTAAACGCGACGCGTGCTGCTTTGTTTACAGATTTAAATGCTTTCGTGAGCTCGTTCCACTGCCATTTGTCGTTGCTATGGCCACTGTTAGCTGATCCTGTACACGTGCAGCGGTCAAGGTTCAGAATAGTTTAGCTTTTGCTGCTGTGTGGATTAAAACTGAATGTATGTCAAACATATGCTAGTGTTTAAATGCACTGCTTTCGGCGCTGAGATGTCTGAATAACCCTGTTGAGAACTGGGTACTGTTTACTGTGGTTACTTTGAAGCGTGTTTCGAGCGTCCGCTGCGATCGGATCCTATACCAATGTTGGCGACCCACGGCCGCGGGCTTGATAAGCCACGCTGGGCATTTTACTGTCTCGCGCTGAACGCTGTCGACCAATGGCAACAGGCTGTCATCGGTCCAATCAGCGCAGATTAACTTCGCGTTAAGCAGGGGTTTGAAAACAAATGAATCGCTGAACAATTTATATGGGAGTCGCTGGGATAATTATGTAAAAATAAATGCATATTATAAGACCATGAATGTGTTTTTTAACCTTGCATACATATCAGTATGTTATTAGAGACCCATAAAACCGAAATAGGACCCTTTTCAATTTGTAATAGGGGCTCTTTAAGTTGCTTTGATTTAAAAATGAAAATTGCAAAAATAGCTTAGATGTAGCTAAACTATATTTGCCAAGTAGCTTTTAGCTTAGCTTGCTACATTTCCCAGAGGGTAGCTTTTAGTGTGGTTAAGCTACATTTTAAGTAAAGTAATAGCTTAGATCACTACAATTTTTCTAGTAGCTTGCCTAACACTGATAGTCTCAGTCTGCTTGGATCCATGGTTCTGATGGCAGTGTTCACACTTATTCAAACAATAATATAGTATAATATCAGCATTTTCTCTTATACTGACATTTTTTTGTTTTGTATCTTTTGATTTGGTGTTAAAATGATGGTGTAAACATTACATGAATCTGGATTAAAAGTTTTTGTTTGTTTAACTCAAAAGCACCCAAATGCAACTGTGAACACATCCTTTTGAAAGCAAATTGATCTTTTCTGCAGACTTGATCTGGTTGTTTATTGGGTGGCTGCATTCACACTTATACACAAACGAATCACACTAACAGAGCAATCATACTAGTGTTCATTTTACCCAATTAAAACAAACACTAGTATGATTGCATTTTTATTAAGATTAAATTGTAATGATGAAAAGGTTAATTGTA